>ML102300.1:6349-59652 GCA_003697995.1 Taxidea taxus jeffersonii | reverse complement strand
TTGTATCGCTATATATTTTCCTCTCAGGACTGCCTTTGCTGTGTCCCACAGATTTTGGACCGTTGTGTTTTCATTATCATTTGTTTCCATGGTTTTTTTCAATTCTTCTTTAATTTCCTGGTTGACCCATTCATTTTTTAGAAGGATGCTGTTGAGCCTCCATGTATTTGTGCTCTTTCCACATTTCCTCTTGTGATTGAGTTCTAGCTTCAGAGCATTGTGGTCTGAAAATATGCAGGGAATGATCCCAATCTTTTGATACCTGTTGAGACCTGATTTATGACCCAGGATGTGATCTATTCTGGAGAATGTTCCATGGGCACTAGAGAAGAACGTGTATTCTGTTGCTTTAGGGTAGAATGTTCTGAATATATCTGTGATGTCCATCTCGTCCAGTGTGTCATTTAAGACCTTTATTTCCTTGTTGATCTTTTGCTTGGATGATCTGTCCATTTCAGTGAGGGGTGTATTAAAGTCTCCAACTATTATTGTATTCTTGTCAATGTGTTTCTTTGATTTTGTTATTAATTGGTTTATACAGTTGGCTGCTCCCATGTTAGGGGCATAGATATTTAAAATTGTTAGGTCTTCTTGTGGGACAGACCCTTTGAGTATGATGAAGTGTCCTTCCTCATCTCTTATTATAGTCTTTGGCTTAAAATCTAATTGATCTGATATAAGGATTGCCACCCCAGCTTTCTTCTGATGTCCATTAGCATGGTAAATTGTTTTCCACCCCCTCACTTTCAATCTGGAGGTGTCTTCAGGTCTAAGATGAGTTTCTTGTAGGCAGCATATGGATGGGTTTTGTTTTTTTATCCATTCTGAAACCCTGTGTCTTTTGATTGGGACATTTAGCCCATTTACATTCAGGGTAACTATTGAGAGATATGAGTTTAGTGCCATTGTATTGCCTGTATGGTGATTGTTACTGTATAATGTCTCTGTTCCTTTCTGGTAATACTTTTAGGGTCTCTCTTTGCTTAGAGGACCCCTTTCAATATTTCCTGTAGAGCTGGTTTGGTGTTTACAAACTCTTTCAGTTTTTGTTTGTCCTGGAAGCTTTTAATCTCTCCTTCTATTTTCAATGATAACCTAGCTGGATAAAGTATTCTTGGCTGCATGTTTTTCTCATTTAGTGCTCTGAATATATCATGCCAGTTCTTTCTGGCCTGCCAGGTCTCTGTGGATAAGTCTGCTGCCAATCTAATATTTTTACCATTGTACGTTACAGACTTCTTGTCCCGTGCTGCTTTCAGGATTTTCTCTTTGTCGCTAAGACTTGTAAATTTTACTATTAGATGGCGGGGTGTGGGTCGATTCCTATTGATTTTGAGAGGTATTCTCTGGGCTTCCTGGATTTTGATGCTTGTTCCCCTTGCTATATTAGGGAAATTCTCTACAATAATCCTCTCCAGTATACCTTCTGCTCCTATTTCTCTTTCTTGTTCTTCTGGAATCCCAATTATTCTAATGTTGTTTCGTCTTATGGCATCACTTATCTCTCGTATTCTCCCCTCGTGGTCCAGTAGTTGTTTGTCTCTCTTTTGGTCTGCTTCATTATTCCCTGCCATTTGGTCTTCTATATCACTAATTCTGTCTTCTGCCTCATTTATCCTAGCAGTAAGAGCCTCCATTTTTGATTGCACCTCATTAATAGCTTTTTTTATTTCAACTTGATTAGACTTTATTTCTTTTATTTCTCCAGAAAGGGCTTTTATTTCTCCTGACAGGGTTTCTCTAATATCTTCCATGCCTTTTTCGAGCCCGGCTAGAACCTTGAGAATCGTCATCCTGAATTCCAGATCTGACATATTACCAATGTCTGTATTGATTAGGTCCCTAGCCTTCGGTCCTGTCTCCTCCTCTTTTTTTTGTGGTGAGTTTTTCCGCCTTGTCATTTTGTCCAGATAAGAATCCGCTGTTCTCCTTGTTAAGTGAACTTGGTCTTGGCTGTATTTCTTTGATCTTCTGGGGGAGGGGCCTGTTGTAGTGATTCTCAGGTGTCTTTGCCCCAGGCGGAGTTGCACTGCCCTTACCAGGGGCCGGGCTAAGTAATCCTCTCAGGTTTGCTTTCAGGAGCTTTTGTTCCCTGAATGCGCTTTCTGTAGAGTTCTGGAGGACTGGAATGACAATGGCGGCCTCCCAATCTCAGGTTCAGAGGAGCTGAGAGCTAGGGGCCCCAGTCTTCAGTGCGCCTTCAGAGAAAAGCGTTTAATCCCTCCAGTCTCCCTAGCCCACGTTTGCGCCGGAGAGTGCGCGCGCGCGCGTCCGCCCGCAGACACCGCGCGCCGGCAGACACCGTGGGCCCGCCGACACTGCGCGCACTCGCAGACCGCGCTCAGAGAAAATCGTGCCTAAGCAGTCCCGTCTCACTGGCTTCTGGGAGTGCTCCGAGCTCACCCAGCCTGTGACCAAGCGTCTCTGTCTCTGGCAGAGTCCCACCTGGAGTCTCCGGAGCCCGTAGATCCCTGAGCTCTCCCGGGTCGGAGTCTCCCCGGATCTTGTGGGGACCCCTCGCACAGAGCACAGGCCAGTGCCACAGAGCACCGATCCATGTCACAGACCACTAGGAAATCTTGGCTCTGTCTCCGCAGCCGACTTCCCCGCTCTAATACCTGTGAGCTCTGCGACACTCAGACACCCCCGATCCTTCTGTGACCCCGTGGGACCTGAGTCCACGCTGTCCCCATGAGGTCTTCACCCCAGTTTAGCTTCTGGAGCGATGTCCCTCCGTGGAGCCGACTTTTAAAAGTTCTGATTTTGTGCTCCGCCGCTTGCCGGGAGCCGGCCCCTCCCCCTGGGGTCTATCTTCCCGGCGCGTTGGATTCACTTCTCCGCTGGTCCTACCTTTCAGAAAGTGGTCGATTTTCTGTTCCTAGAATTGTTGTTTTTCTTCTCTTCGATCTCCTGTTGGATTTGTAGGTGTTCGGAATGGTTTGATAGGCTATCTAGCTGATCTCCTGCTGGCTGATGTCGTCTCAGCCTCCTACTTCTCCGCCATCTTGACTCCTCCCCCAAAAGATGGCCTTTTGAAGCAGTTCTTGGAAACCTTAGAGAAAAAAACAAAGCTAATACTATCATTTGAAAAATGGAGTTAAAACTCTTATACCAAACAACATTAGAAGCTATTAATATTCTGACTGGTATAAAAATATGTATTTATGTGACAAACTGAACTGTTCAAAGTGCTTTACAGATAAGGATACATTAATTTCCATAACCCCATAAGGAGGGGACTCCTGCTGTCACTGTCCCTTTGCTGGTAACAAGTGAGGCTCAGAGAGAGTAAGGAGCTCATGCAGGTCACACAGCCTGTGGCATTCTTCTCATCCAGGTCATCTGGCTCTAGGTGCCTGGGCTTCACCCCATTCAACATGTGTGTGTACACACATCCATGCATGCACACGCACATGCACACATAGGCATTGGTGTTTCCCAGACACTACTGCTGTGTGACACATCACGCTAATGCTGGGAAGTGCGGTAAAACAACCATTTTCTCTTGCTCAAGGCTTTGTGGACCCTTTAGGAAGGAAACAGGTGAGCAGTTCTTGCTTGGGGGGCTCTCCTGTGACTGCAGTTAGATGACAGGCAGGGTTACAGTCACTGAGAGCTCAGTTGGGCTGGATATCCATGGTGACCCATTCACTTGGCCAGCAGCTCAGCTGGGGCGTGCAAGCAGGTACCTGCAGGGGAGGTTATCTCCAACACAAAGATATTGGGGAGTCAGGCTCCTTAAAGGGATGCCGGTGTCCCATAAGGCAAGTGTCCAGGAAAGCTGGCAGAAGCTGGGATTGTCTCTGGCCCTGCCTTGGAGGTCACAAGGTCACTTCCTCTGCCCTCTTCTCTTGAAGTCTGTATAAACTCACCTAGAGTGGTGGTTCACAGCCCTCTTGGGAGCTTCCTTGGCGTAATCTGAGACTGTCCCTCTACTCAGAGGGCAGGGAGAGGCTGAGAAGCAGCAGGTCCCTCCAGGCTGATAAGTGGCAGTTTTCATAAACAAAGGCTTATGGCTTCTCTTAAGTGGCAGCAAGTTGTATGGACCCCTCACTCATCTGCCAAATTTTTAAAGTTTATAAAAGAGGCTGTACTGGGGTTAGTCACATACACCATTCAGATGGTCTCAGTGCCACATCACTATCTTCTTGGATACTACTGTGTCCTTAGAGCAGTCTCAGGGAGCAGAAAAAGCCAGTGGAACCCACATTCCCATGGCAGGGGAGGGAGGTGAGGAGCCTCCAAGTGCCCAGGTCCAGCTCACAGGTTAATCCTGGCACACCTTTTCGATGATGTTCCCCAACCGGAGTCAAGATGCAGCTCACAGACCCCACCTCTCGGTGCAAGGAGTGTCAAAGATTATGGCGGCCAGGTTTTAAGTACCGCAATATGTAATCAGACCAATGAAAAAAATACCAAAAACCTAGTGTTTATTCAGAGCCCAGCAATATGCTAAAGCTATTTATGTAATTTTCATAAATGATACATTTAAAATAAATAAACAAAAAAATCATGCAGATAAAAGTTGCTGAGGCTCTGATTCCACCTGTAGACACACTGGTCTATGTGCCATCAGGTCACAGGGCCACTTTAGTTATACCACTTCACCCAGAGCCCCAGAGTTATGGCATCTGTAGGCCCACCATTACCTTGGGGCACCCAGGGTGGCATCAACCTGAACCCCTGTAGTGTGAGCTGTGACACAAAGCCTAGTGGTGAGAGGTGTGGAGACCTTCAGATGAGCCAAGCTCCACTCCCCACCCCCCACTTCCACAAGCAAAAGAGAATTGGAAATGTGTCCACAAAAGGATGGCTTTGCAGGAAATCAGCATTTTGGTGTGGTGCCTGCATGCTGGTTGTTTTTATAAACCCAAGAGTTTTCACCAAGGTAGAAAAGACTGTGCAGGGAGGCCTTAGCCCCAGGATACCACTTCTGTGTACTCTCTGCTCTGCCAGGGTTTCCCCACCCCCTCAACACATCCCCAAGTCCATGCACCCTTGCAGGGATGAGGTCCAGGCTCATATTCCACCTTGAAAGGCCTGGGGGCAGTGCTTTGTCTCTCCGATTCTGACCCCTTCCGCTAAGTATGGTGTCAGGCATCCAAAGTGTGCCCCAAACTTGGAGCTGCAAGTTAAGGTTTATGGAGGCAAAACCCACAAGGTTTCATGACTTGTTTTCAAAGAATGTTTGGTGCTGGCAGAGTTCACACTATTTCATACATGATTGGCTGTCAAACAGGTGTTATAGTATCTCTATTTAGGTCCAAAGTGGAAGGCTGTGTTCCAGGTGGTCTAGTTCCAATTGACCAAGGCTCAGGGAACTGAAACCGAAGACAGTGGTGCACAGGCCCTACTTCCTCCATGTCCTGTGGACCCTATTTTGAAGGACTCTCTTAGCATTTGTGCCTCTTCTTTCAAAATGGTGAACATGAGATGAGACAAGGCACACAATCCTGCTGGGGCCCAGCTAGTCACCTGGAGGGTGGGTGCCCATCCCACCCTTTCCCAGCATTGTGCTTGAGTTCACCTTTGCCTGGCACAGCAGCTGTTCCTGGAGCACTGGGACTCGGGGCCATCTTGGTGGGGGGGTTCCCTTTGTCATTTCACCTTCTGTGTTCAGAGCAGCAGGTCACAAGACTTCATCCATGGGGCAGGAGGGGCACATGGCCCCAGCACTACCAGTGCTGTAAGACAGCTTCACCCCTCTGCAGTGAATGGCTATTACAAGGGCAGCACAGGGGGCTGGGTGTGTGTTTAGCTCTTTTGTTTAGGACTGGACCTTTCCTACTGGAGTTCTGAGGCATCCACTCATCTCCAGAATGATGGTATTAATTCCAAAACTTCAGAATAAGCAGCAAGCCCACTCTATGTCAATCCTGTTTATAGTTTCAATTCTACATCCCTTACATGAAGCTATACACAAGGATTTTAAATGGGACCCCAGAAACAGGCAGGGCTCAAATCTGTAAAACACTTTAGAAACTACTTCTTGGAAGCCAATCTGAAGGTGTTGTTTTTAGTCTATTTCACTTCTGGTTCTGATTGGCTTGACCTTGATTCTGATGGGTATTTCTCTAATCATTATATATACACCCATATACTTTGTCTTTGTCACCTGCCGGTGCCTGCAAGATTTTGAAAAAGTAGATATAAAACATTTATTTAGTCTCGAAAGAACTTGACCAGTGACCAGGGGGATGAGTTTGTGGGATACTGCTGGTATCCCACTATATACTGCAGGAGTGTGATCCCAGCACATATGGCTGAAGTAACTTGGTAGAGCCCTGCTTAGAGTGGCCCTATGGGTTCCATCTGACCCCTCCCTCCTGTCCAGTCCACTCACCATCTGACTTCTTTAAACACGGCAGCCATGTCTTTAGGATCAGCAGCTTAGGTCCCTTCCTCTCCCCTGCATGACTACCAGGAGCCACCACAGTGGGAGGCCTGGGTTCCCAGCCTGCTTCTTTCTCAGTCATCCCCAAAGTGGCAGCATGCACCCCCGAAATTCCCCTCCAGGAACCTGTCAGCTCTCTGCTCCTTGTCTGCCCTCTACAGTCAGTGGGAGAGCTCTTAAAGGCATGGCCCAAACCCTTCTGTATATATTCCCAAGACAATAAATAACTCAAGAAGTAGCTGATGTTACTTTTTATTGAGATAAATCAGAATACATGTACTACATACTGGTGCATTTGGAAAGGAATTAAAGGAGTTACAGTTGCTTAGCTGTTCAAAAAATGCCCCAGAATAATTCTCTATTTGCCTCTTGGGACTAGCACACTGAGGGGGTGTCACTTGGGCAAAGCCAACCTTCTAAAGGTTAGGAGCTCTACAAGGGGGTGGGGGTGGGAGAAAGGGTGTAGAGTGGCCCAGCCTGTCACAGAGTCCTCTATGCATCCTGGCAGCTGGACTTCACCAAGGAGGTCTTTCCCAGCCAGGGGACAGTGTATATCTGGAAAGAGCAGAGCGTTTTCTGCGAAAGGGAAGAGAGAAGGATAGTTAGGGTTACAATGGAAAAGGAACATGCCCAGCCTCAAGGTGTCAGAAGTGGAGCTGAGGAAGGGTGGTGGTCGGATTCTCAGTCCCCACCCTGTTGAAGCCCAGAACAACAAACAGGGGTTGGCAGTGGCCTCTCAGTCGCCCCACCCACCCTGTAAGTCCAAGACATAAGATCCTGTCCTGACTCCAACCAGCAGTATTCCACAAACTCATACCCCTGCATATACCTTTAAGGAGCAGCCTGTGCAAGATCAGAGCCTCTGAGGGACAGGGTGCTGCCCCCAGGTCCCCTGTACCTCCAGTGGGCCAGCACTAGGGTGCAGCAGGAAGGATCGAGGGGCTAGGATCAGAGTTTTGAAATACGTAAAGACACAGAATGAGGTAGCTATGGGGAGAGTGTGCCCCCCCCACCTCAAGGCCTTCCCTATGAGAGAGACTAGTATTTGGTGAGCAGGGCAAGACCAGGATCTGGGCTGCTTACAGACCTCTAATTCCCTCTAATCTGTTCAGGTGGCTGAGGCTGGGATTAAGGGTTCATCTCTTTTCCCAGCAAACACCCCATAGCTGCTCCTTATCCCACAGGCCACAACCCACACAGCACATGGTGCCCCAATTCACCAGCTAAAGCCCACTCAGAAACTCAAACTGGTCATGTGCACACACATATGCCTTTCCCCCATGTGCACCCTGGCACATGCACACTCACACCCCCAGCACTCACACCATGCACCCCACAGGCACATACCCTCATCAGGTGTGGCTGGTCATGAAAGGGACAGCTGTCCAAGTTGGGCTGAGACTTGGTACATCTGGTTCGTCCGATCTCCACCTCCAAGAAGTAGTTCATCCCAGCCACAACCTGCATATGTCAAGAACATAACCTGTTTACAATACTGGCCAATTTCCCCCACACAGGTACCTTCTGCTACTGAGCCCTTATGCCAGAATTCAATTCACTGCTGTCAAAGCAGGCATCCCAGAAAACCAAAGGTACCTTCTGAGGGCTGGTCCAGCAGCCGGGCTGTCCAGTCCACTCACCACCTGACTTTTCAAACATGGCAGCCAAGTCTTTAGGATCAGCAGCTTAGGTGTCCCCCTTCCCCTGCATGACTACCAGGAGCCACAGTGGGAGGCCTGGGTTACCTTTCAGGTATCCCAGAAAACCAAAGCCACCTTCTGAGGGCCAGTCCAGCAACTGGGCCCAGACCCTCCTTGTAACTTGTTCACAGAAGGGCTCCAGGTCTCAGGCACCCTGGAAGGAGAAGAAGCAGGAGACAGAAAGTGGAAGCCAGGGACCAGCATGAGTGTTGAGTAATAAATTCTCCAGTGCCAGGAGCCAGGGCTGTGTCTGAGCACACAGTGAGGGCTCTGTGCTGGAGCACAGAGTGGGTCTGGCTCAGGAAGACAGTTGTGTTACACACTTAAGCTAAATCCAATTAATAGGGTCAACCCTATAAATCTTCACATTTCTGCAGCATAACAAAGGTTTATTTATCCCCTCATTTCACAATAGGAAATGAGAGCCTTTCTTTCATGCATCCATGTGCGCACACACACACACACATGCACACACGTTTTAGGCTAATTAAGACACTGTCCCTGGAATGCCTACCTTTAAGTATGAATTTTTTTTTTAAGATTTTTAAATTTATTTATTTGACAGAGAGTGCACAATCAGGGGGAGCTAGAGGGAGAAGCAGGCTTCAGGCCAAGCAGGTAGCCCAATGTGGGGTTCAAGGCCATGACCCTGGGATCATGACCTGAGCCAAAGGCAGATGTTTAACTGAGCCACCCAAACATCCTTAAGTGTGATTTTTTTTTAAAAGACTGCATTTATTTATTTAACAGAGACAGACACAGCTAGAGAGGGAACATAAGCAGTGGGGAGTAAGAGAGGGAGAAGCAGACTCCCCACTGAGCAGGAAGCCCAGTGGGGGGCTCGATCTCAGGACTCTGGGATCATGACCTGAGCTGAAGGCAGATGCTTAACGACCGAGACACCCAGGCGCTCCCTTAACTGTGATTTTTTTATGGGAGTATTTCTGAAGTGTATCACACACCTGTCTTTTACACTTGAAAATATAGGATAGAAGGATACCAGAACTCCAGGACAGGCTGGCAGAAGCAGGGGTCAGGAGCAGTTCACCCACCTTATCCTCTGGGTGTTGGTGATGGTGGGGCCATACTGGGGTAGGGAGTATGATGGCCTACATGAGAGGCTGCTCCCATGGACATGCCCTGTGGAGGGAAGTAACACTCCAGGGGCCTTTCCACCAGCATGTCTGGACCAGTTTGAATTCATATGCCTGACTCTCTGCTCTGAGATGCACTGAGTACCACAGCCAGCTCATCGACCCATCTGCGTTTGCTGACAGCCTCTGGGTGCTCAGGGAGGATGTTTGGTGTAGGCCCCAAACTCTTGCAGACTGAGGATACGGAGGCTAGGTTAGCTTAGTGGCACCTGTAGAGAGAAGGCTTGGAGGAGAACGGGCCTCTGCTGCATGACCCCAATCACCTCCAGGAAACATGGGGAAACCCAAACTGAGACCCAGTGTGCACCAGGACTGGCTGGATCCTCCAGAAATGTCAAGTTCATAGATGGAGGAGCTGCTCCAGAGTAAAGTAAGTTGCAGGACAGTGGCTGCAGCACATAGCCTGGCAGTCTTGGGCTATAAAGGACATCAGCATAGCCTGGCAGTCTTGGGCTATAAAGGACATCAGTGGGATAATCCGTGACATCTGAGTAAGGGGCATGCATCTGGTAACTGTCAGGGTTGGTTCTGATTTCCAAAGTGTTATTGTGGGTATGTCAGAAAACACCCCTGTTTCTACGAAATACACACTGAGGTGTTAACTCTCCAAAGACTCAGGAACAAATACATATATCCCCGTACACACATATGTGCCCCGTGTAAGGCAAAACGGCAAAATCTTTAACATATAAGGAAACTAGCTGCAGAATCTACAAGGCTTTTATGCACTATTTTTGCTACTGCTTTGTGTAAGTCTGAAAGTTAAAAGTTACAAAAGTGCTTAAAAAATCATTTAGTGGCAGGGCCAGGAGGGCAGTCAGGTGTGGGGTCCATTTTTCCCTCGCCCGTGGTCATTTTATGACAGCTCACAGAGCCTCAGTATCCCCAGACGCTGGGCACGAAAGTAAGGGAACTGGATGGTGCCCTGACCTCCACACCGCTGCCTCTGGCCAGGATGGAGTTTGAAAACACAAATGAGGGCCATGGGGGTGACTCAGTGTGCCGGCTGGGACCCAGGCACTCCCGGTGACAGGCATGCGTAGGGCAGGCTGTGGGCGACCAGAAAGACCAGGGACACGGCCCGCTGAGAAGCAAGGGAGCGTCCGCAGTCCCCACCCAACCTCTAGGGGCTCTGAGACTGATCCCTCCAAGATGCTGAGCTGACCGGTAGGGGCCGGACTGGGGACGTCAGGCGGCTACGCCCTGAGCTCAGGGCCGTCCCGCCCCCACAGCCCGGCTCTCGGCCCCCGGGGGTACGCACCTGCTTGCGGACGCGCACCACTCGCATTGCGCGGCTGTGGTACGCGTCGTTGCTCGCCTTGTTGTACTCGCTGAGGGCGAAGTTCAGCGCCTGCTGCACGCCCTCCTCGTTGACATCGGCGTCCGACAGGCCGCCCACCATTGAAGACTTGCCATTTTTCCTGCTTGTCCCGGGACTCACGGCCACTGCCAAGGCCAGGGTCAGGGCCAGGGCGGCCAGCAGGAGCAGCGGGGTGCGGAGGTGCCCGGCCATGGTGTGCTCCGGAGCGGGTGAAGCTCAGCAGGGAGTGATCCAGCAGCTCCGAGCTGCTCGCCCCTTCGCTGCCGCGATTTTATTCCCCCAGCCCCGCCCTTGGGCCTCCGGACCCACCTCGGCCCCGCCTCTTCCGCCCCCGCCTGCCCCTCCCGGGACAGTGTCTGGCCCCCGCGGAAGTCCTGCCCTTCTCCCGAGGTCCTACCTCTGCTCCTTTTACTCCCCTAACCCAGCTCCTCCCTCCCAGTCCTAGCCCTCTTTCCTGACTCGGGGCCCCCACTCTCCCAACTCCGGGCCTTATTTCCGCAGGTCAGCTTCTTTTCCCCTCCTCCAAGCTCCGCCCCTCTTCTCGGCTTCTTCCATCTAAGCCCCGCCCCTCTGCTGTGTGCTGTTCTTGCCCCCTCTAAAGCCACGCCCCCAGCTTCTCCGCTCCACAGAAGTTCGCCCTCCCCATCTCCCCTGGCGGTGCCCTGAGTTGGCGCCTCCTCGCCAGTCCTAATCAGGCGCTGGTGGTGGATTCCTAAATCCAGCTCGCTGTGGGCTGTGGGCCTGTAGAAGGTGTCACTCCTCCCAGGGCCTGCAGTGCTTGTAGGAGAAAGGAGAAATAGCGCTCTGGGCTTCCTGGGGGTTGAGCATTGGGTCTAAGTGTAGGAATCCCCAGAGTGGGAGGTCGGTTTCAGAAGCTAAGGAAGACTCTGTGCTCTGTTCTGGGGAGTTCTTTTGCAAAACCTTCATGATTAACCTTTATTTGGGAAAAGATCATCGGGTTCTCTTTTTCACAACTCAATTTATTTATTCGACCAACAAACCTTTTGTAACTCTACCTAGCCACGAGGTCTCCAGCCTGTACATGAAGAATGGGCTAGTGAGCCTTGGACTTGTTGTCACAGGGCAACTGCCCAATAGATGTGCAATGTGAACCATGTGTGACTTTGCATTTTTTAGTACATTAAAAGGAAGAAGACATAGGTGAGAGTGAGTATAACATTTTTTATTTAACCCAGTATATCCAAAATATTATTTCAACATATACAAGCAATTGTTTAATGAGATATTTTTATGTCTTTTGTGTATGTGCAAAGTACTTGGAATCCTGTGTGTACGTTTTACACACACAGCAGGTGTCAGTTCAGACCAGTCCCATTTCAAGCACCCCATGGCCAAGTGTAGCTGGTGGCTATGATATTGCATAGGTTTGGGGGGGCAGTGATCAGTAATTACCATTAATGAGTGATAGGAGCTCTGTTGGAAGCAAAATAGAGGGGGTTGATAGAGCTGCTACTGAACATGGTCAGGGAGAACAGAGGTATTTCATCCAAAACCTACAGGACAAGAGTTCTGCTAAGACTAGGGAGAGACACTAAGAAGACATGGTAGCTGGGTACCAGGTGAGCTAACAGAGCCCCCAGCTCAGGACTGTATAGGTCTGTGCTCTAATACAGCTGCAAAAGGGAGTGGGCAAAGACTGTTTTAGTTACACAGAAAGGAGGAGAAACACAGAGCAGGGTAAAAGAACTGCCCCTGGCCAGGTACTACTACTACTACTACTACTACTACTTCTACTTCTACTTCTACTTCTTCTTCCTCCTCTTCTTCTCCTTCTCCTCCTTCTTCATTTTCAAATATTTTATTTTTTTGTTTGAGAGAGACCCAGAGAGAGAATGAGAGGGAGAAGCAGATGCCCCATTGAGCAGAGAGCCCAACACAGGGCGTGATCCTAGGATCCTGAAATCATGACCAGAGCCAAAGGCAGACATTTAACCAACTGAGCCACCCAGGCACCCCCTGGCCAGGTACTTCTGACCAGGAGTGGCTATCTCCTGAAGCCAGGATTAGTTCTAACTGTGGTTTCTTTACCTGTGCAGGACAGCTGGAGCTTCCATCTTAGAAGGATATGTCATACAGAGGGTAGGCTGAAATGTAAAGGATCCTCTTATCTTTTGTCATGGGGAAGGAAACTACAGGGCACCCAAACAGCCAGAGCATGATGGCAGATGTGAGTGTGGTAGAGAGTTGTGACTTGACACATGCCACTGCATGTTGGTTACATTGCCTATTTGTAATTCTCTATTAGGACTCTGACATGTGCCACATCCCTAACCTTAACAGAGGGTACCTATAGAAGATACCTATAGAAGATACACTGTAGTGTATCAGGTAAGAAGTGGAAGGCTACACATCTGCCCCAGCCATTTGAATGACCTTGGGCAAATGTAACAGATTTGGAGAGGTGGGCTTATTTGTTAATAATAGTGTCTAGAGGTCAAAACCCACAGAGATGAGCAAGCTGCAGTGGTGATTCTTCAACCTGGTTGATGGAGCAGCCCTCATTGGTAGCCTCCAGCTTCAAGTACAAGCTAGCAGAGACCTAGAGAGAAATAATGAACACAAGACTGAGGCATGGGGCTTCCAACACCCATGCACCATGGAGAAAAGAGCACATGTGTCCAGGAGACAAGCATATTTCCCTTCTGCCAGATGAAGGGAAAAACACTGTTTCCACAAGGATGCTCATGTGGCTGTTGATCCCATGATCTGAGCTAGTAGAGAAAAAAATTAAGCAAGAGAGTGACAGATGTTCTCTGTAATAAATCATAAGTGAATATTCAATAATGCTGTAATAAATAAGTGACCAAGTGCATAAAACATTGCCTATAGTAGCAAGTGATTATATCAACTTGACCAAGAATGGAGCTTCTGAACATTTGGGCTTCTAAAACTTGCAGTTAAACCTTGGTGTAAAGCACTTAGGGTTCTGATAGGGATTGATGCCAATGTCATTATGAAACTATGATACTCACAAGTAAGCCTGTTGGCAGCCCCTATAGAAAGAGGCAAGAGAGAGTACAGTGTCCATTATCTGTTTTGCATTTGCATAAGAGAATCTTTTGGAAACTTTTGTCCATGGCCCACCATGTAAACAGTCCCCACTGCTTTACATTACCCTTTAATTTCACAGCAGCACACTGACCGAACAGCTCGGGTGTCTGCAGCACCTCGGCCAAGGTGGCGGGGGCTGGGAGAGGACATCCAGGAACATAGGCCAGTGGCTTGTGCAGCTGGGTGCTCTGAAGTCTCTCTGGGCTTCAGTCCTAGCGGTAAGGAAAATAAGATGGATCTGAGTCAGGTTGAGCAATACCCTTGACATTTCTGCGGTGTGGTCAGTTTCCTTTCCTAATTCATGGTGAGGTTGTTGCTCTGCCTTTCCTTTGCGTGTTTGTGCAATTGAATTCCAATTCGTTTAGCAATCTGCACAGGGCAGTGGAGGGATTCCTGTTCCTGCCTGGGATAGCTTTGGGACTGGTGCACTGGGTGATGGATCTTGACCTCTGAGGCCACTGAGGGCAGCCCTGTCCTCTCCTGTCCCTTGGTTCCCCTTCCTGCCACTCGCAGAGGAGCTCGACCTAGTGACAAGAACTGAATGAGCTTTAGTGATTCTCCTCCAAGCTGTCTCTCCACTAAGCCTGGGCCTTGCCCAGTCTTATATCTGCCTAGCTGGCCTGCTAATCCTGTCCTAGTGAGAACCCCCCAAACTGGATATCTGGTTAAGTTCATTGTCCCCAACTTTAATGTCTAGTCCTTTGCATGAGTTTTATTAGGTCATTGTAGCAAGAATTACACACTCCACCGCTGCCCGGCCTTGGCTATAAATCCCCATTTGTCTTTGTTGTCTTCAGAGTTGAGTTCGGTGTTTTCTCTCCTGTTTGGATAATCTTGACCCCTATTGCAATAGTATTGAGTAAAGTCTTCCTTAACATTTTAATAAATGTCAGAATGATATATCTTTAACACTGGGACCCACCCAGGCCAGTGCTCTGTGCTACCACTGTTTTGACTGGAGCTTAGTGAAAATACTGTTGCCAAGTAGGAGCCAAGGGACCTGTGATGCTGGAAGGAAGGAAGAAAGGGAGGCAAGATGTGGAAGGGCAGATGGGGAGAGAAGGGGAGGGGAGGGAGGGGCCCAAGGTGAGGTGGGGAGGTTGGGAGGGCAGTGCATTTTCCCTGTCATTGTATTATGATCATGTTCAAATGTGCAACAAAGTTAGAAGAATTTTATCGCCATCATCCGTATCCCCACCACCTGGATTCTAGAGTTAATATTGTACTTATTTATCACATGTCTATTCACCTGTCTATTCTCCATTCATCCATCAACTCATCTTATTTTCATGCATTTCAAAATAACTTAAAGACATCAGTATAATTTCACCTCTAAATGCTTAAGCACGCATAACATGAACTAGAGGACAACCTTTATTTATAGATTTTTCATTTGTTGTAAAATTTACCTATAGTAAAATGCACAAATCTTAAGTGTATATTTACTTAATTTTGACAAATGTGTAGCCCTGTGTAACTTATCCCCTATCAGGTACAGAACATGACCATCAACGAGAAAGTTCCTTCATTCTCCGTCCCAGTCATTTTGGGCTCTTATCCCTAGAGACAATGGCTGCAGTGATTTTATTTTATTTTTCACTGTAGATTAGTTTATAATGTTGGTTCCAGACCACCACAGTAAAGCAAATACCAAAATAAAGTGAGTCAAATGACTTTTTTTCTTTCCTTTTTTTTTTTTTTTTTTTGGTTTTCCAGTGCATATAAAAGTTATGTTTCCACTATACTGTAGTCTATTAAGTATGCAACAGCATTATAGCTAAACAATAATGTATGTACTTTAGTAAAAAAAAATTTTGTTGCAAAGATCATTAATTGTCTTCTGAGCTTTCATGAGTCTATCTTTTTGCTGGTGAAGGGTCTTGCCTCCATGTTGGTGACCGCTGACTGATGAGGATGATGGTTGCTGGAGCCTGGGAATTTCATAAAGTAAGACAGCAATTAATTTTGCTGCATCGATGTCCATCCTACTTTCACAAATGATCTCTCTATAGCAGGCGATGCTGTTAGATTGCATTTTACCCACAGGAGAACTTTCAGAAGTGGAGTCAATTTCTCAAACCCTGCTGTTGCTTTATCAACTAAGTTGATGTCATATTCTAAGTCCTTTGTTGTCATTTCAGCAATCTTCACAGCATCTTTACCAGGAGTAGATCTCATCCCAAGAAACCACTCTCCCGGCTCATCCGTAAGAAGCAAGTCCTCATCTGTGAAAATTTTATCATGAGATTGCAGCAAGTCAGCCGTATCTTCAGGCTCCAGCAGTAACATCAAAGATCATTAATCAAAGGTCACCAAAATGAGTCTGATAATAATGAAAAGATTTGAACTATTGCAAGAATCACCAAAATGTAACACAGAAACATCAAGGGAGCAAATGCTGTGGGAAAATGGCTCCAACAGACTTGCAGGGAGTCTCCTCTGGAAGTCTTAGGAAGGACTGAGGCAGAGGAATGAGGCCTGGCTGCCACACTGAGTCGGGCAGCCCTTGCTTACTTAGAATGGTTGCTTCAGTTTCTTTTTCTTTTTCCTTTTTAACTTGGAACAGCTTCCTCCAGTCTCCTCATTTTCCCTCCCCTGCCTTCTTCTTTTCCTCCCTCCCTCCTTCTCCTTCCTCCCCCTACTCCCAAGCTATTTTTAATTTTTGGAAAAAAGTCAGCACCACGAGGTGAGGAAAAGCATGATTTTGAAAGACAGCAGATTTATGCAACTCTCCCCCATATTTGAAAATAAAAATTTATTTTTTTAATCCAATGAGTACAATGTATTTAGTATAAAAATGAATGAGAAAACAAATAAAACTATAAAGAATATGGATTCTGTGCATGTGTGTCCCTGGACCTGTATGCACTGAATGCACAGTTGACCACGCTGATCTCATGTGATGATTGTAATTCAGTGCTGCTTTTCTGCATCGTCATTATGTCATGAACATTTTCTTTTCTTTTTTTTTTAAAGATTTTATTCATTTATTTGACAGAGAGAGACCACAAGTAGGCAGAGAGGCAGGCAGAGAGGCAGGCAGAGAGAGAGGGGGAAGCAGGCTCCCTGCTGAGCAGAGAGCCCTATGTGGGGCTTGATCCCAGGACCCTGAGACTGTGACCTGAGCTGAAGGCAGAAGCTTAACCCATTGAGCCACCCAGGCACCCCTGTCATGAACATTTTCATGTGTTAAATCATCTGGTAAAGCTCTAGCAACTACGTGTCTAAGTTGCTAAAGTTAGCTATTAATAAATAAGTTATAAATCAATCAGTCAATCATATTTATTAGTAACTATTCAACTAGTTATTCCGTAACTTAACTTTCTTTCTAATGCTAGACCTTTAGGTTGTTCACAGGCTTTTTTTTTTCCCCCCTAAAATGAATAATAATGGGATAAACACTATTATAGGAAAAAACAGCTTCAGTACATACTTTGGATTATTTTCTTCCTAGAATTGAAATTACCATGTCAGGAACAAGAATTTCCTGTTCCCTTCTAGATCTTTATAGCTGAACTAAGAAATTGACAAGATAGATATACAGGAGAAAATCAAATTTAATTTTGTCTGTATGGGGAGTCCACACAGATTAGAAAATTCCAAAGATGTTAGGCAAACTGAAGTAGCTACATCATCTTGAATTAAGGAGAAGGGTTAGGGTCTGGGACCCCAAAGGGAAAGAATATTATCCTCAGAAAGAATGAGAAAGAACAAAAGTTTGGTAACATGTTCGCTGGGCCCACAGAAACAATGGGACACAGAATGTGTAAACCAAATAGGCTTTGCTAGGTACCTTCCCATCATACCTAGTTAATATCAAAATCTATTTATTTATATATTTATTTATTTATTATCTCTGCTTGCAGCGGGCTTTCTATCTAAGTTCTTTTTAGGTAGTTGTAGGGGAGGCAAAGAGTTTTCCTCAATATGCTAGGTTTTGATGTTTTTTAAAATATTTTATTTATCTATTTGACAGAGAGAGATCACAAGTAGGCAGAGAGGCAGGCAGAGAGAGAGGGAAGCAGACTCCCCGCTAGGCAGAGAGCCCGATGCAGGGCTTGATCCCAGAACCCTGAGATCATGACCTGAGCTGAAGGCAGAAAGGCAGAAGCTTAACCCACTGAGCCACCCAGGCACCCCTTTTGATTTTTTTTTTTATTATGTTTTAACTCAAAATAATCTTAATTACAAAGTGGTTCATGTTGGAGTGGCCTGTCCTTGGCCGCTACAAAGGCTACAAAGAATTTCAGTTACAGACTGTCAAAGTTCCTTAAAAAGATATGTCTGACTTAACCCAAGTTCAGGTACTGAAGAGAAAGTTCTCGATCAACAGCAGCATCTTGTGCTTCATTTCACTTGTGAATATCTGCAAGTGCTGTTGTCCTCCAAAGTTCAAGCTGGGCCTGAGCCCCCTGGTGGTGCCCCTGAGGGCCTCTTCCTGTTATTACTATACCCTTTGACCCGAGTCAATATCATCATGGCAGATCCACCAAGCAGTCATTTATCTTCCATGAAACATGCTATCAATTCGCTGACTATGGCATGATTTATCAGTCACTGATCCAGTAAGTACTCATGGCACACAGGATGTCAGGTACTGACTTTAGAGATCTAAAAGCTCAGGTCCTGCCCTCCCAAAGTCCTGGGTCTGATGAGGAGAAACACATAAACAGGTACTTAAACACAACACACTGTCCCAGATTGCAGGGAGACAGAGACCAGATTCTGCCTGGGATATCTCTCAACGGCTCTCTGCAGGTAGATTAGAAAGGAAAGTATGATCCTGATTCTTTTCTTAATTCTGAAACATCAGAAGTATTGCTTATCTTTGCTGGTCTACATGTGAAGAATTTTAGGTCTGGCCTCGTCCTTGAGAATCTCATCCAGGCCTATCCTTAGGGGTTCACCCAGGCTCAGGCCTTGTACCTCTTTTTACCTCTAGGTACACCCGTCCCCTCAGAGTCTGGTTCAGTCTTGTGGCTTTAATACCAGCTCTGTGCCCACAGGGTCACCAGTTAGCTCCAGCTCAAACTGCCGCTTACCTCCTGTGATGGTGTGATTTATAGTAAGAGATATGTATTGGTTTTAGTCCTTGATTCTGGAACAGAGCTCCTAAAACCGCCAACATTTCCTAAGGGGTGAGAGCACACGAAGGTGTCTCTTGTAATGTTAATGGCTTTTGAACCCCCACCTAAGGAAGCCCGGGGACCCAACCATGTGATTAGAGGCTGGAACTTTCTGTCACAACTTCCCTGAATTCCAGGGAGGAAGGACAATGGGAGCTAAATGAGTTGCCACTGGCCAAATTGATGACAATGCAATTAAGCCTCCATAAAAACCCAAAACGATAGGGTTTGGAGAGCTTCCAGATTGATGAGCACCTAAAGATTCAGGGAAAAGGTGCACCTGGAGAGGGCGGGGGTGGGGGCTCCATACCCTTTCCCCATACTTTGCCCTGTGCATCTCTTCTATCTGGCTATTTCTGAGTTGTCTTTTTATTCAAAACAAAACAAAAAACAAATAAACGAACAAAAATATTGAATGGTAATGTTACTCTGAATTTTGTGAGCCATTTTAGCAAGTTAATAGAATCCAAGAGGGGGTTGTTGGAACATCCAATTTCTAGCAGGTTGGTCAGAAGCACAGGTGATAACCTGGATGTGTGACAAGCATCTGAAGTGAGGAGTGATGTCTTGTAGGACTGAGCCCTTAATAGTCACTAGGTAGATTGTTAATTGAGTTAAATTTAGTTAAATTATAGGACACCCAGCTGGTGTTGGAACTTGGCTTGGTGGTATAGAGAAAAACAAACAAACAAAAAACCCCACATATCTGAACTGGTGACCAGAATTATAAATTGGACCAGAACCTACCTCCAAATCTGTCTGATGGCCTTTCTGCTTGGGTGGCCCAAGCTACCCAAGCTGGTCATACCCCAAACTACACTGTGGATTGTGTACCTCCCTCCAACACTCAGGTGTTCCCCATTTCTGATAAGAGCAGTACTAAAAGATCAGTGAAACCCTTCCGACCTCACTCTTTAAAATTGTGACACCTGCCCTCTGCCCCCACCTTCTCCACCTTCCCATTCTCCTTTCCTGGTTTGTTTTTTCCATTGCACCTTCTGAATGGCTAATTTATATTTTTCTTCTTTTCCCTCTCTACAACTAGAATGTAAACTTGATATTTTGTCTGTTTTGTTCACCGTGATTCTCAGTGCATGGCACATAAGAAGGATCATTGTTAGCTGTATTAAAACGTGAACTGGAATAGCTCTTGCTACTGATTGGTCTATCATAGCCACTGACTCAGGAAATGAACAGGTGAGCTCTGGTGCACTGCCATGGCCATTGTTCTATCTTGGGGAGTCCTGAAGGGGCTGGACAAATTGAAAGTGCAGCTTGGCTAGGTTTGCCCACACTGTTCTGCAACAAACTCAGAAATACTCATTGCAAGAGAAGCCAATAGCTCAAGAGACAAGGGTTTAGAAAAGAGAAAATGAGAGATTTATTTCAGGTGTTATCACCCAGGAGCGGTGGCAGGCTCAAACCTTAACATCAGATCTCCGCACCAGCAAGATGGACACCTACAGTTTTGTAGAGAGAGGTTCAAAGAGGTACTTGCAGGAGAGTCGGCAGAGAGCACGTGATCATGGGTGGGGTTGTGAGCGCCCAGCCCAAGATCATGGGCAGAGAAGGGGCCCGGTGGGGCGTGGTCTTCTAGGCATTTCCTTGCAATCAGGGCTTTTCTGGTCTGGAGGTTGGGACATTTTGGTCATTGCAAAACATCTTTGTCAATGCCTCAAGAAAGTGCGATAAGAAAGAAGCACAATGGGTTTTTATTAGAGCATGAGTTAAGCAGTCTTATTTATTTCTGTTTTTTTAACTATCGGGGCCTAGAGTTGAGCAAGAGGGCTCACTGACACTCTTAAGCTTGTTTTTGTTGTTTTTGAGAAAATGATGTCAACATTTCCTTCCATTATAGCTTTAGTCTTATGGAATCGGAATTAATTATTTCAGTGAGACAAGGAAGGGTGAATCCCTGAGGGACATGGAAAAAAAGAAGTAGAGTTGAAAACAGTCATTTTACCACTTGTTTTTAATGTCTCAAATTGTAGGAAATGAAACCTGCATGGAGAGCTAAGTTTATATTAATGGGGTAAAAAGAGGGCTGACACGACAGCCTCAGGGAAGTCAGGGTCTGAATGTACTTGTTTGACAATAGCTGGTTATTAAGGTACCAACAGTTAAAAGGTAATTCCATTCTCCTCTGGTTCTTGCCCTGCTTTCCCAGAAGCATGTTTTCTGCACCAGAGGGACGTGACAAGAATAAAACTGCTTCATGTTGAGCTCTTCTTGATATACCCCAGGTTGAAGGTTATTGATGAAATTTGGAAGTTTTTGGATTTGTGAGTGAATGGCTAAGAAATAATTCTTGAGATGCTTTTGGTGCAAAAATGTGATTTTTAAAAAAATTTTTTTTAAGATTTTATTTATTCACTTGATAGAGATCACAAGTAGGCAGAGAGGCAGAGAGAGAGAGGAGGAAGCAGGCCGTCTGCAGAGCAGAGAGCCCGATGTGGGGCTCGATCCCACAACCTTGGGATCATGACCTGAGCCGAAGGCAGCGGCTTTAACCCGCTGAGCCACCCAGGCGCCCCCAAAAATGTGATTTTATCATAGCACAGTGACAGGACCTGTGGGCAGAAAGAGCTGCGCTAGGATTGTGAGGAGTGACTGACCATATCCTTTTTCATTTGTGGGGTTTAGGAATCATGTAAGACTCTAAGGAATTTGGAAACAAGGCCTTCAGAACCTTGAGGGGCTAGCTGCTGTTAAGATAAGGTTACTTTTAGTCTTTAATAAAACAGAAGCATTAAAGCACTGAGGCACCCACAAATTCCTCGAGAAAGGTCACGCTCTGCATGTTTCAGGTATCTGTCAGTGGGCTGTAAGCAGGGTTTTTTTTTTTTTTTTAAGATTTTATTTATTTATTTGACAGACCAAGATCACAAGTAGGCAGAGAGGCAGGCAGAAAGAGGGGGAGAAGCAGGCTCCCCGCTGAGCAGAGAGCCCAATGTGGGGCTGGATTCCAGGACCCTGGGATCATGACCTGAGCCGAAGGCAGAGGCTTAACCCACTGAGGCACCCAGGCGCCCCTGTAAAGAGATTTAATTTAACCTACATTTTTTTTTTTTGCCTTTGTTTCCCTCATCAGGGGCTATGTCACAGGCTAGACCCTAAGATCTGACCTTTACCACCACCTGCTTGTGCTTACCGACCTCTGTCCCACATTCTTCCTTAAGCTCTTCTTACCAGCTGATCCTGTGGAAAAACCGAAAGTATCTCTCAAGCACCAAAATGACTGCCCAGCCACCCCAAACCACCCAGGCCAGTTTGAACTCAGCTGCCCGCTCACACCTGTGCAGATGGACCATGGAGTAAGTGATGGTTACCTTTATCGCATTAGAATACTAATGCTTATAAGTACAGCCAACTGTGTTCATGTGCCTGTGTACACAACACTCATGTCAGTCTGCAAGATGGAGAAGAAAGACGTGAGCTATTTGGGAAGGCCCTCTCTTGGGATATGCCCCACAAAAAAAAAAAAAAGCCAGGATAAAAATAAAGCACAGATAAATTTTATTCTGGGGAGAAGCCTGTATCATACTAACATGTATAAACAATGCATTCCTCTGGTCCAGGTTAGCTTGTGGGAATTGAGAGAAAAATAAATAAGAAAAATAATTCATCTTATTTTGTTTTCACTTATTCATTCTCTCCATTTCTTTCTGTAGATGCAATTGTTTTCCTTCTTCGTGAGGAACAAGTGAGTCACACTGAAGTTTGAGAAGCACTTCCTCATGTGACCGAGGGATAACACCCCATCACAGATACTGCAAATTAATTTCATCAGGGTGTTAAAGAAACAGGTCTGGTCCTTAAATCACTGCTGTACTCACCACAGAGTCAGAATTGTGGGTCAGTGAGGTGGGAGGACTAGGGGGGTTCTCAGACTCTTCTATTTCACCCTGGTTTGAGACCTTATGTTTAGAAAGATTTCAAAATTATAGACATGTTGCAAAAATAGATGGTCAGTTTTTTCTTGGGTAGTCCTTTGTCCTCATTTGGATGCTTATTTGGGTGTGGTTGTAAAGGCATTTTGTAGGTGTGATCAAAGTTCATGGTTGGTTTGCTTTAAGGAAGGGAGATGATAAGGAAGGTAACAGGCGGGCTTGATCCAGTCTGCCCAGGGGCCTGTTCCAGCCCGCCTTCCCTGAATGCTTTCTCTCTACTGCCCACCTGGTCATCAATCCTACAGGCCAATGCCTTGTTGTAAACCTCTGAATATAAATTTCTTTTGGTTCTGTTTCTCTGGTTTAAACTGGACAGATATACAACCATATACCACTTGCCAGGCTTTGCTTTATTTCTCTCTTCTACATATATGCTCACATATATATACATATGGCAAAAACACATAAAATTAAAAGTTCAAGTTTGCCCACATTGGCAAATGCCCTTAGTTCAAAACAGTATTAGGGTATCACATTACTTTCAAGATCTTGTTTTCCCTTTTATTTGGACTTTATTTCCTTACTCTCTTGCCAAATCTTTGATGTTTTTAAGAAGTAAAACAAAACAAAATTAAAGACATTTCTTTTAGTAAACATTTTTGACTCTTTTCCATTTTGACTCTTTCCAGGTTGGTCCAATCCTTATCCTGCCTGATTCCTGGAAATGCAAGTCCTTCTGTGATCTTCCTAGGCTTGGTTGATGTGCACACTCAGAAATTAAAAGCCCAACATGACCTGCTCTAAGCAAGTTAACTTATGGAAGAACAAGCATACTGTTTCGAATTCTTTTATACTTCAGAGAAAGAACCATTGCAAGGTCCCATTAAGTAGACTACAAAAATTGTGCTGCATAGAATTTTTCAGAAACATATCTGAAACTTTCTAAGAAATGTTTTTTTTTTTTTTTAGATTTTTTTTTTTAATTTATTCATTAGTTAGAGAGAGAGCGAGCCCAGGCAGACAGAGAGGTAGGCAGAGGCAGAGGGAGAAGCAGGCTCCCTGCCGAGCAAGGAGCCTGATGTGGGACTCGATCCCAGGACGCTGGGATCATGACCTGAGCTGAAGGCAGCCGCTTAACCAACTGAGCCACCCAGGCGTCCCAAGAAATGTTTTTTTAATAAATTAATTTTCTAATTACTACTAAATTATTTTAAAATTGGTACACTTTATCCAAAAATTATTTTTCCAGGAAATCAACAAACCAAAAATCCAAAAGCAAGTATAAAATGACCCTACATACCGAGGTAGATAACAAAAGGTCCACTGCTTTATTTAATGTACTTTATTCATCAGGAAGTCCCCAAGGCTTCACTCAGAGTTGATTAACTCTTACTTTATACACAATTCAAAGAAATCTTATTCTCTAGTTTTCTAGTCCATAAACCCTTAGAAACAATAATTTGAAAGAAAATACATGTTCTGAAAGGCAGGCTCATTATAACAGAAAGGATATCTGAAATACAGAATTATATATACACATATACATATTTTAATTGTAATTTCTTGCTAACCCTTTTGAGATATGTGGATTTTATGGCCCTTTACATCTAAATACTTCTACCTAAGAAAGAAGTACTCCTAAGAAAAGGATTTTCTTTCTTTTTCTATGTATATATAAAAACATAATGATCAAATTCAGAAAATTTAACACTGATCCACCATCATTAATACTATTATCATTAATAATCAGTTCTTTTTAAAAATTCCAGTTGTCCCCCAAATGTCCATGACATCATTCCCCCCCCATCTGGTCCAGGTTTGGGGATAGGATTACACTTTGCATTTAGCTATTATGTCCTTAATCTCCTTTAATCTGGAACAACTGCTTTGCTTTTGTCTTCAATGCCATTCACATTTTTTAAGGGTACAGAGCACACTTTTATTGTTTATGATAATAGTTTGTAGGGGCATCTGGCTGGCTCAGTTGGTAGAGTATATGACTTTTGGGGTTGTGAACTCTACACATTGGGTGTAGAGATCACTTAGCAACAGTTGATATGCTATTATATTTGGATTATTAATATGGGTCTGCCCAATGGTTTCTTGACAACTGGATTCAAGGTACACGTTTTTGGCAGAAGCACCACATGGGTGATGCTTTGTGCTTCTCAGAGCATCATATCAGGAGACACAGCATGTGAGTTTGCCCCGTTGCTAGTGACATTGATTCTGATCATTTGTGTAAGATAGAGTCTGACAGGTTTCTCCATAGATCTTGCTCACGTTGTAATTTGTCAAGTCATCTGTAGGAGGATTCTCTGAAACTCTGTAAGTACCTTGTTTTCAATTCACTTTCTCCAGTGATTTTAGCAGCTACTGGTGATTCTTATCTGAACCTATTAGTATTATTAGCATGTGATTGCCTTTAGGCTCCTGCTGTGTGGGGTGGAGAGGTGACTTCTTTCTGGGGTTAATGCAGGGCACAGAACCCTGGGCTACAAGGGAGCTGGCGGTGTGTCCACATCAGCCACAAATCATGTCAACCAAAATATCCCTTCCCTCTGAGCAATAAGTGAGGCTTTTTGGGTGAGTTTTGTTAGGAAGCCCTTTCCAGGACTTCAGGATCTCCTGGTAAATGCTAGTTATAAAGGCATATTTTTGCTTTAATCATGGACGTATATAGGCCTTAAATATGTCCAGTGGTGGCTGGAAGTGGGTCAAGACAGTAGTCTAAATTTAGAAGCCAGTGCTGTGCCTGAAATACACCAGAGTAATTAATTAGGAAATACGCATTTACGAGAGGGACTGGTGATTGTGTCTGGGCAGCCTGGCACTGAAAAAGAGTGAGGATGAATCTCAGGGGTCCCTGAAGGAGGGGGCCTAATGGCTGAGTCTCTGGGACAGCCCAAGGCACCCCTCCCCCAGACTCAGTCTGTTCCCCCTGTTCCTTCCTGTTTCTGAGCCACATCGAGGGTCCCTGCTCCTGCAGCCACAGGTGCAGGAGATCCTGGTCTTAGGGACAGATCTCAGGTTGTTCCTCCTTCCTCTTGTTGCAGGATTCCTGGGTTCTTATCTCACTGACCCGGACAAAGGGGCGAAGGGAAGTAAAAGTTTGTTAATTGAAGGTGAGAACAGAAAGGAAAGAAAAAAAAACCCTCTAGAATGAGAGGGGTCCGAATGGGTTGCCATTAGGGTTTTACTGGCAGTCTTCTGTGGAGAACTGACAGGGAAGCTCGTGACCTTGAGATTCTTGTGCTGTCTTGGTTTGTTGTCCTATCTCTTGTTTCACCCTTTGTCAGAATCTCCACCTGCCAGGAATAGTTTCCAAGTCCAGTCAGGGGAGTCAGGGGCCTCCTGTGTCTCCTGCCTAGACCTTCACCTCTTCCCTATTCACAGAACGGGACCTGTGGGCAGAAAGAGCTGCACTGGGATTGTGAGGACTGACTGATTATGTACTTTTGAATTAGTGGGGGTTAGGGATAGCACAAATCTCCAAGGAATCTGGAAGCAAGGCTTTCAGGACCTTGAGGGACCAGCTGCTGCCAAGATAAGGTTACTTTTAACCATGAAGGCTCCAAGGCAGCCATGAATTCCTTGAGGAAGTCACACTCTGCATGTTTCAAGTATCTGTCAGTGGGCTGTAAGCTGTAAGGGGATTTTAATTGAAGCTACATTTCTTTTGCCTTTGATTCCCACCTCACTTTCCCCCCTTCACACCCCACCCCACTCTCTGTCATCTGTTATCTCTATTGTTGGGTCCCTAATCAAAGGAGTGAGACTGATACAAAGCAAAGGTCAAGCAAAGCTTTATTTTGCGCCAAACATCAAGAATCAAACTGACCGGCCCGGTGGTCTCTTACAAAGAGGGTGACCCCTCCCTGTCTTACAGACTGGCTTTTAAGGGCAAAGGCCATGTGGTTGGGCCTGGCCACCCACAGGTGGCCAATGAGATTGTAACACACAGAGAAAGCTGCACAGTCATGCTAGGTCACACATGGGTGGCCAATTGAATTACAATTTACCCTAGTAGATATTTGAACTAGCCTATCACCTTGGTCAGAATTGGCACCCAAAAGTCGCCCAAAGGGCAGGGCCCATACTCCTTGGTGGCTAGGGAGACAGTATGCGTGTCCCACTGATTGGATGTCTCCACCTGGCCTGACCCACCCTTGTATTTGGGCTTTGTTACCTGGGACTGATTTCCCGGATTTGCTTTTAAGTAAGTCCCCTGGGTGGGCAGGGCAGGGTCCATTTAAGTTTTACTGCATAAATAACAAAATGGCTGTTCAACTGAAACCGAGCCCTTTTGGCTAAATAAGCCCTTACACTCCCTAAGTGGACAGAAGTGTCCCCTGATCCCACTTTGCATCACAGGAACTCTCTCCTTTGGCCCCTCTGGGGTCAGAACAAGGGGAGTGGCACACAGCCTGCCTGAGGCTGACAGCTCTGAGAGCTGTGTTTCTGAGAGTCTGGCTCATGGTCCAGCCAGTGGTTCTCTCCCTACTCACTGGATAGGATCCTCTAACTGCCATTCAAGGCCAGACACCACTCAGGAGTATCTGGTCAATGCTCAGAGGTGGGGGTCAGGGGTCCATGGTTCTCCTCATTCACAGGTGATTCTAGAACAGGGCACTGAGCATCAAGGGCCATGGGCTAAAGTTAAAGCACATGAGTCAGAGAGTTAATATGGCCTGGTTTTGAAAAGTAGATGAAGTATCTGCAGTGGAGGGTGCTGGGGGCTTCGGCTGCGAAGTTTTTTTAAGCTCATGCCTGGAGGACTTGGAAGTCCTGTTTGGGATGGCACCAAGGCCTTGAGCTGTGGTGGGAAGGGAGCAGCAGAGGCAGGTGTATCATGGTCCATGGAGCAGGGAAGTGGTGGCTACAGGTTGTTGCTTGGACCCAAATGCCACGTAGAGATTGGCTGAAGTTTCTGGAACAAGACAGTTCTCGCTGTTGGAGAACAATGCATACCCACATGCTACTACATATTTTTATTTTTATAAAAAGCACCATTCACCGAGTCTTGGGTGTAGATCTTATGAAAATCACAGTCTGGCCCCAAGTGCAAGCTTCTCAGGGCACAAGGTGGTTGGGGGTGGGGTGGGGAGCCGCTGCTGAAGTTTGAGCCCAGAGGCAAACGTGGTCTCGGAGTTCTGCTCCTCTCTGTTGACAACCTGAACTCTCAGCAAAAATTACCCACAGTTTACCAGTCAGGAGTGCTCATTCTGGCCCCATGGCTGTGCTGACACAAATTCCTTTGGCGGTGAGTGTCCTAGGGCTATATGGGGAAGTGAGGTCAAGGGATCTGTGGCTGGAAGGCCCATCCTGTGAATATGCGTGGGTTTCTTCCTAAAATTACCACCATGGTGTATAGGAGATTAATTCCCTCTTGTAAAAAAACCCAAAACATAGGCCTACAATGGTGTGACTCAAGGCCCCGTGTCAGTAAACTGTGACTTAATACCTAACCCAAACCTGCAGTTTCAAACCCCCAGAAATGTAGTCTTTAACTAGTCCTCAGGGGAGTTTCCTGGTCAGCGTGAGGAAATGTACTGACAGATCCCTGGGCCCCCTTAGGATGGTGGACTTGCCTAAAATAACTGATTCTTTGCTAATAATTCCCTTCTTTCCTCTCCCTCTCTACCTTTAAAAACCTTTCCGCATTGATAGCCCTTTGGAGCTCCCCTCTACTTACTAGATGGGATGCTGCCTGACTCATGAGTTGATTAATAAAGCCAATTAGATCTTTAAAATTTATTAGGTTGAATTTTTGTTATATAACAGATTTGGTGACAGTGACAGGAGGGAAGGGATCTTCTGGCAGCATTTGGGGACAATGAAAAACACAGGCCTGGTCCCACAAACCCTTGGAGTGGGTAAGTTTCCCTTGGTTCTGAGCTCTGCATGTTTTGCCTTAGAGTTTCTGATCTAACTGGCTTTCCTTCACAGGTCAGGTCAGCGTGCACATGCAAAAGGTTAGGACCAGAGCCAGGCCCCTAGGCTTTCAGACCACAATTCCTTGTGTCGAACATTTTAGCAAGTTTCCATGGGATCTGGTGGTGATGCACACAGGGCCTTCTCATGACCATGATACAGTGACATCTCTTCATTATCACAGATACAATAAAGTGCATGTGTTTGTTTTGTTTTGTGTAAATAGAGACTACTGCTAATGGGGGTTTCAGGTGCGAAATGCCCTCAAATTGGTGGGCATGGGCGGAGCATTCAAAGGCTGCTAGAGCACTCACCCCCTCAGGAAGACTCCCATGGTAGGATAAGCTGGTTCTCAGACTGGCTTAGATTAACACCAGGTCACCTGCCAACCTAAAGAAAACTTCTGTGCAGTGAGGGAACTGGAAAATATGCACAATCCCAACCTTATAGCCCATCACTTAGGTATTAGTTGGGATATGAGAGACCTAAAAGCTTAGCTAATGGCACCCTTAAAATCTATAGGGTCAAATGTGCCACCTTCTAGCTTGTTTATAGCTAAGAACGATAGTCCCAGAAGTTACAGGCATCTAACAAAATGGCAACATCTTACTAAGCTTGTTTTGTGTCTTGAGGAACTTGGCTTGGTGGCCATCAGGCTGAGGCCCCAAAATAAGGCCAGGCAGAAATGTGAGTGACATCCCTTTTGGTGCTAGGGTCCTACCAAACTGCCCCCAGCCCTCAGGGGAATTCCCAGCTAGAAATGCAATGGCCTTTATGGGGGATGTTCCAATTAGGTAAGATCCTTTAAGAAGTACATTTAAAGGCAGAGGTCCCCAAATTAAACAGAACACGATACCTGTCTTAATTGGCAAGTAGAAACCTCCAAAAGATCTCAAATTCCAAATAGTTTCATTGAAAGATTCATTGCAAAAGGCTACTGAATTGAAGATGGAAGAGGTGTCTATGAAGCTCTACTTCTTCCCTCTGCCCTCCTTTGATTGCTCGTTCTACTAATCTCCTGCCTGAATGGTTTTTCCACTCTAAAGAGACTGCACAACTGCAAACCAAGTTAATGTCCTTACCTCCCCACTTATCTACCCTCAAATGGATTCCTCCCAGAGCTGACAACCCTGAGGGGTATTCTGGTAATGTGCTACATCATTCCTTTAAATAGCTCAGGGGAAACTGGTGGATACCAGAGCCCACAGAGGGGATCCTAGAAAAACTGGCAGAAGCCAGCAAAGGGTGAAAATTCTCACCACAATCCACTCTTCAGAATCTTTGCCTTGTAGGGCCCAGTTGAGAGAAGAAAATAAAATTTCTCATTGTTTCTTCCTTTCCAAATCCACACCCATTGGTTATTGATCCTCTGTCCCAGGGATTCCTACTGCCTTCTTGCTAATCTGGTTTCTGTAACTGGGCTTGGCTTTCTAACTGCCTGGGACGTACAGGATTTTGAACAGGTAATATTCTTTGGACCCCTTTTTGGGGTCCCCTCTTATGCCAAAGGGGGGTTATCCAATACTACAAGGAGCATTTATAATTAGAACTATGTACACAAAGAAAAAACCAAATTAAGGTAATATAGTTGAATAGGTAAATCATGATGTCATTTAAGTTACAACCCAGTTCTTTAAAGAATTGAAGGCAACTGTCCTTATCTTACAGATCTTTATAAAACTAGAAATGCGGGCGCCTGGGTGGCTCAGTGGGCTAAGCTGCTGCCTTCGGCTCAGGTCATGATCTCAGGGTCCTGGGATCGAGTCCCGCATCGGGCTCTCTGCTCAGCAGAGGGCCTGCTTCCCTCTTTCTCTCTCTGACTGCCTCTGCCTACTTGTGATCTCTCTCTGTCAAATAAATAAATAAAATCTTAAAAAAAAACCAAACAAACTAGAAATGCATTTCTAAATCCACTTCCAAGGTCACCTATTCTTTACCAATTCCCCTATTTATCTTCAATGGCTTGCAAATTATTGGCTTTAGGAAAAACCAAAGTCCTTGGAAGTATGTGCCTTTTTTCTCTGTCCCTTAATGCATCTAAGTTATACATCTTATCATGTTTTTAAAATGTGAACACAGCCCACAGACACCTGAGAGTGAAGAAGAAAAAAAAAAACAGAAAAAGAAAGAGGCCTTTTAAAAAGACAAACTTTTTAAAACTCGCACCTCCAAACTTCAGCTCAGTTCTAGGAACAAATACAAATCTTTAAAATCTTCTCCACAAATATTAGTAACTATAGAGTCTTCACACCTGTCTCTCTGTGTGTCTATATACATATGTTGTAAATTTGAGATATTTTTCCAACCCTGATGGTATTGCTAAAATTAATTTGTCAAAGAGCTGTATTTAGCTATTTAAAGGCAAGCACTTGTAAGGACTGGATGTTCTAAAATGCTCAAAAAAATAGAACTAACCCAATTTTCTTTCCAAGTTCATGTGATATAGAAAAATATTAATTTTTTGATTTAATCAAATAGACATGTCTTTAGACTTATCAGCATTAAAACCTTTATTCTGCCTGAGTTTACTAAAAGAATATGTTGATGTGCTCTTTGTTACAAAATATTAAAAAAAATAACAGCTTGGGAGAATGACTGACTTTACTGTCTCATAAGATTTTGAGTAATCTGCACATAATTGTTAAGAACAAGTAAATTAGGGCACCTGGGTGGCTCAGTCATTAAGCATCTGCCTTTGGCTCAGGTCATGATCCCAATATCCTGGGATCAAGCCCCGCATCAGGCTCCCTGCTCCTCAGGAAGCCTGCTTCTTTCTCTCCCACTTTCCCTGCTTGTGTTCCCTCTCTCACTGTGTCTCTCTGTCAAATAAATAAACAAAAATCTTTAATAAAAAAAAAGAACAAGTAAATTAAATAGGCATAATTAAAATTTAAAAAATAGGCAAAATTTTAAATAGTCTCCCAAATCTTTTTCCTAACCTAAATTTTAAAGTTTTGCTGAGGTAGGTTTATTTACATTTTAATATTTTTTTTAAGTAAACTCTATCCGCAGCAGGGGCCTGAAACCCATGGCCCTGGAGATCAAGAGTGCACATTTCCCCAACTGAACCAGCCAGGCACTCTGCTGAGTTAGGTTTAATAATAAGTTAACTTAAATTCATTAGATACCTAGATCATTTCCAAATAAGAATACTAAACCATTAATTATGGAACAGAGGTTTACTTACTTTTGTCTTAATACAGAGAAACTATAGTTAAATTTGGGTCTGCTTGTAAACATCTTTTATGCATCATTAAAAGATTACATTATGAAAAAGTACATTTCTAAAAATGTACTTTTTTAGTACATTTAGTACAGTGGGTTAAGCCTCTGCCTTCAGCTCAGGTCATGATCTCAGGGTCCTGGGATCAAGCCCTACATCGGGCTCTCTGCTCCGCGGTGAGCCTGCTTCCTCCTCTCTACCTCTCTGCCTGCCTCTCTGCCTGCTTGTGATCTCTGTCTGTCAAATAAATAAATAAAATTTTTAAAAAAGGTCAAAGTTTAAAAATTATGAAATTTATTCATCAGTTTGCCAATCTCAAGAATACTGGTATAACAAACCATTCACAATTGCTTACTTCTTAGCTTCCATTAGAAATCAGGTTTCTAAAAGTTAAAAATACGAATAAGGAGTGGAATTTGATATGTAAGGAAAGTAAGATGTGTGTTTTTGGTTAAAAAAAGTATAAAAACTGGAAACACATTTTTTCTGGGAAAAAAAGTAATTTTGTTCTAAAGCGAGGCTGGTTATTTAAAGATGAAAACTCAGGGCAAAATCTGAATGTTAAAAAAAAAAGTTGTAGAAGGTTTCTAGAAAAAGAATGTTTGGGAAATCTATTTATGGTCAGGACTGACTAAAGTCAAAACAAATAAGTATTAGTATCGTGCAAAATTAAAATTTGGTTTTCTCTCTGTTAAAAAGACAAAGTTTTGTTTTTTAAAAAACTTTTGGTCTGCTTAAATCTTTTTGACCTGAACATTCCAAAGGCTTGCTAAACTAATTAGGCTTATTTGGCATATTCAATTGCATGGAAAGCATTGTCAAATACGAGGTAATTTTAAGTTTTCTTTATGTTGTAAGATTGTGCCACATGTGGATAAAGTCCATTCCGCCTCTACAAGAAGTGTCCCCTTATTGCCACATTCACCATCCTGATGTTCCTGCAACATGTCAACCGTCTTCTCCTGACACAGAGAAACTAAGGTGGTCAAACAATGGCAATAAATTAAAAAAAGGGCTATGAGAAAACCAAGATGGAAGCTTGTTTTTTCCTGGCTACCTGACAAAACCCACTTTTTGGTTTTTAAATTCCTTCGCCCACCAAGGGCATTTAAGATGACTCAAATTATAAGTACACATTGGTGCAGAGACTTCTGTAATATCACAACAATAGTCTACCAGTACTGTCTGACTCATCAGGTCCATAATCCTAGAAAAACTGTTTTTGTCTCCAGAGGCCTTAGGCTTCCTCCTTCCAGATACTTTGAATACCTACAACTGTACTCCATTCAGCAGCCAGCTAGTATGGTTATCAGTATGTTCTTGTTGTTGCTTGTATGTTTTCCAGGTGGGTTAAAGCCTTTCCCTGCTGCAAGGCTGATACCCTCACAGTGGAAAAAAAAATGTTAATAAATGTGTTTCCCACTTGGGGTATACCTTCTATAATCTCTGGTGATTGAGGCACCCACTTCACTGGGCAAATCACTTGAGACTTAATGAAAATCTTGCAGACTTCTTGGAACTCTATCAGTGTAAAACCTTCTGCCAATTCCTCATTGTCTAATGCTTGTATGGCCAGCTACTGTAAGTCTCTGATGTTTATGCTGAAGCCCATCATCAATAGGTTAAGTAAGACTTCCTAGATCCCAGTGCAAAGGATCTTGTTGGTCACAGTTTAGAACCTAGTGATTAGGTACTCTGGAAATATTCTCAAAGGAAGATGGCCCTCAAGCTCCATTAGAAAGGACCTCACCAGGGGCTCTTGATGACTAACATTGCTGCAAAACTAGAAGGCACTGAGCCTTGGGTACACACCACATAGCTGAGGGAAGCTCCACCTGACATCTGCTCCTCTACAGATCTGGAGGCTCCCAAATCAAATTGAGGAGGAAGAGAAGTAGCTGACATTGACGTAGACTGCTTCCACCCAAGATGATGGATCACATGAAACACTTTGTCCTTCTTTTCCTTTTCTTTACTGTGTCATTCGCTTAGAAAGATAATGGTCTCATCTGTATCTCCCAGGCCATTACTAAGGGGGGCAACCTCTGGAATTTACAGCAACATTTTATTTCAGGCTAGGAGAAAATCTAATGGGGGCCATAACTTTCCACAAGTAAAATAAAACATCTCCTTGGCCAGCTTCCTTAAATTTATATCATCAAGTTAGGAAGGACCCATTAGGAGACTTTCATGACTCAGGATTCTCTCCTTTTGGCAGGTCTCTACTTTCCCGGCTAGGGATAAGGTATACGAGGCTATTATTCAGAAACTTTTCCTTAATTCTTTTTTTTTTTTTTTTTTAATTTTGAAACTTAATTCTTAAACGTATTGCAAAACCCACTGCAAAAGCTATAGCTGCCCAATAAAAATGCTTAGACTCTTTGGCCAAAGTTGTTTGTGATAACAGAATGGCTCTTGATTATCTTTTAGCTAAGTAAGCATGTGTCTGCTAGAGCCAACCCCACCGGCTATACCTGGAGTAACACCTCAGGAAGTTACATAAGATTACTGAGAAAGACACTTGGCTTAAAGGAGTGACTCCCTCTGCAGTGTCTTTCTTTGACTTACTTGGTTTTGATTGGTTTCAGTCTTAGGGACCATGGCTCTGAAGTGAAGTCCAAACATTGGGCATTATTGTGCTTATAGTAATCATAATGATCCCCCTTGTGTGTTGTATTCTCTTAAAACCTTTCAGTGAATGTGTTTGCAGCCTCTAACCACCAAGCAAACAATTTCCTATGACTGGAACATGAGAAAAGGAACAAAAAAATTACCAAGTCATAACCTGTGAATGTCATAGAGATTAAGCCAAAATGTCATGATGCCACACAAAGGAAGAAGAGAAGCTTTGAGAACCACAGAGCAGTAGCTGGACATTGTGTTCATGCCTTAAGTGTTGATCACATCTCTCAGGTAAGTTGTAAGTCTTATCGAAGGGAGGGAGTGTTAGACAAACAAACAAACAAACAAACAAACAAACAAAAGCAAAAAACCAAAGCGAAAAACCACGGACCCAACATGTCACTTTGGTTAAGTATGGGCCATGTCAGTAAACCATGACTTAATGCCAAACCTATCCTCAGTTTCAACCCCCCAAAATGTAGCCTTTACCAGTCCACAGGGAAGTTTCCTGGTTGGCACTAGGAATTGTAACTGATAGGCCCCTCCACTCCCCTTAGGAGTGCAAGCTTTCTGGACACCTGGGTGGCTCAGTCGGTTAAGTGTCTGCCTTCAGCTCAGGTCATCAGGTCATGATCTCAGGGTCCTGGGACTGAGTCCCTTGCTTGGGACTTGCATTGGGCTCCTTGCTCAGCAGGGAGTCTGCTTCTCCCCCTGCTTGTGCTGTCTCTCTCTCTCTGATAAATAAATAAATAAAATCTTTAAGAAAAAAAAGGAGGGCAAGCTTGCCTAAAACAATGCATTCTTTGCTAAAAATTCTTTGCTATGAATTCCTTTTTTCCTCTTTATCTTTACCTTTAAAAGTCTTTCCTTATCTGTAGCCCTTTGGAGCTCCCCTCTACTTTTTAGATGGGATGCTACCTGATTCATGACTTGATTAATAAAGCTAATTAGTTCTTAAAACGTACTCAGTTGAAGTTTTGTTATTTAATACCTCTCACCCTGAGGCCATGAGAATGAGTGGGAAGAGGATGATGGAGCAGGACAAGGACATTGGGATGAAAAAAAAAAAAAAAGGACATCGGGATGACCTAACGGGGCACAGGTGCGAACAAAGGGCAGGAGGCAGAAACAGAGAATGAGACAGGAAGTGAATGCTTGTGAGAAAACCTACTGCTTACCAAGCTTTGTACCAGGTTCTTTCATATGTGCTTCCTTATTTAATTTTCAGACAATCCTGGGAGGTACTACTCCTGTTTTGTAGATGTTGAGTCAGGGGGTGCAAACCAAGACTGTTCCTTTTCTGTGCAAGTGGGAAGTGAGCTGAGTGTGGAGACTGCAGTAGGGTCTAGAAATTGGTGGGTGAGGCCCAACAGGGAACAAAGAAGGGAGTGATGAGTATGCAGCTGGGGATGCCATGAGCACATCCAGCCAGGGTGGGAGCTGGGAAGGGGTGTTAGTGTTCGCTCTGCCAGCCATAGCACATTCCACATAGCATGGAAATCATCGGGCTTATCACTATCTGTAAACACCGAGGTATTCTTGCAATTGTTCATGTAACCTCCAGCTTACACTTGCCTCTCAGTAACCTTCAGTGATTCCAGTCCCAAAGATCTAAATTTAGAAGGACTAAATCAATTATAAAATACATTCAAGGTTTCAGTGTTGATTCTTCAAGAAAAAAAAAAAGAGTGTAGATGATACATTTTTTTAATGATATTATTGGTGAGCTTAGTGATCCTGATCTGAAGGGGTTTATTAAAACAACACAAATAACTGATGGGAAAAATGCTCTTGGCTCAGTTGTGGAATCCTTTGGGGATTCTAAAGCTGAGTTATTAAGCAGTCTGAATTCTCAACATTTAGTCAGGCATTCCTCATTAACTGGCCTGGGTAAATGCAAGCTTTGTCCCTTCCAGAATTTAAATTTCTCCTCTCGAGAACAGAAGAGAGTAGAATAAAGGATTTTAGTCTCAGCCTGACTCTCTTAAGACTGAGTGGCAGAAATCTCTGCCAGGTGATGTCAGGCTCGCTGGCATTGCTACTCTACTCTACTGGATGGGGAAGAAGCAGTGTCTGGAACATATAGGAAAAGGCCTTCCCGGCACAGCAGATGTTAGAATTTGGCTCTTGGTCTGGGAATCCAAGTAGAATCCACTAAATACACATCCCTCCAGTAAAATGGTGTCCAGACACAGGTTTTCTTTCTCCTCTGCTTCATGTTGCAAACAAGCTCCCTAAGAACACCATTCAACAGACAGCCCTGACTGCCACCCTGCAGAGGATCCAGAGAAGCCCACTTGTGAACAGGGTCTTCACTGAGGCATGGGGATTTCCTTAGGTCCAGCACTTCCTGCGGCAGGCACTTCCTCTTTCACTTCTTCACTGAGGGACTGGAATAAGCCTGGCCCAGCACTAGGAGGAAGTCTGAGCCGCCTTCTTTCCTCTTTCACTTCCCACTCCCCAGCCTTGAGCGCCTGCTGAGGACTGCCTAGAGGGTGGACTGGTCACTCTCCCCGTGTTGACCTCATGGACCTGCAGTCCAGATCGAGAGGGAAGGCAGCAGTTTCGGGTCTGCAACTTGGAATTGACCAGAAACACCCATGCTGGGAGGTGCTGGGAGCTGTCCAGAAGTCAGGCTGGAACTTTCCTTACCTCTGGGCCATCCTTCTCCCTGTGTGCCTCTTTGGAGAGTGGTCCCAGAGAGGAGGAGGGGAAATGGTGTGGTACAAAGCAAGCCCTGTGTAGAGTCCCTGATAATCTCACTGGCTAAAAACAGGCTTGAACATCACAAGATGACAGATAACAGGATGTCATAACACAGAGGCTGCCCACAGCACAGGGGTGTGAGGCCAAGTCAGGGAACCCAGTGAGAAAACAATCTCAACACTGGGTCCATCCTTGCTAACAATGGAGATGGGACTCTGGTGACAAGGTGGACAGAGCTGGTGAGCAGCACCCCAAACAGGATAGTGGGTTTCCTTGAAGTCTATCGTTGTCCAGGGGTTGGGTGCCGTAGAAGGAGCTTTTCAATCTTGCATGTGCTCCAGAAGTGTCTATGGGGCTTGTCAAAATGTAGTTCAGGGTTGAGGGACCTAAGAATCTGCATTTCTGACATGTTCCCAGGTGAAGTCAATGCTGCCAGACTGTGGACATGGAATTCTGCAGACACAGGGCACGAGCAGCAAGCCCAATATTAATAATGTTGAGTCGATCCTTGGATTCAGTCTGGGAGGTCTGCTATGCTTCTTCTTGGACGATCTGCTAGTTTCCTTGTTTGGCTAACCTGTCATTTAGAGGTACATGTAAATAGGACCTTACGGCTAGGGTTGAGTGCCAGTGCATCAAAGGAGCAATGACGAGCATTGCACTAGCGCCCTTAACAAGCATGAGTGAAATTTGTTCAACCACCATGCAACACAATATGTGTGCATACATTTTATATAATATCATAAAAGCAACAACTTTAAATTAGTCATTATTATCTGAAAGCTCCAATTACCATAAATCTAGCAATCCTAGTTATTTCTCAGAAGTGCATTGAGGGAAAACAAACAAACAAAAAGCTCTTTCAGAGTAGCCTAGTGAATTTTTTGCTAATTTATACTACTGAAAATATCTTATTATTTAGATCCTTAGCCAAATTTCAAATTTTATGTTGTTTCTGTACCGAATAATTGAAGTCTTAGTATTTATTTTTTTAGGCTATCTAGCATCTGAACCTGCTTCCACTTTGGGGTTCCCCCTTGTGTGTGTTCTGGGGGAAGTCAGGGTTCCACCCTCTCCTATGCAAGCTCACCAAGTCAGACACCTCTTCCTATTTCCTGAGAGGTAGGATACAGATGCCTGCCTTAGGATAAGCCGATCAGACATTTCGATGATGGATTTTAAGTTGCGAATAGGGAGACGAAGGGATGAGGATGGTTTAAGAGGAAGTGGGGTGACAGAGTGTCCGTAACTGTTCTGCAGCATTGCTGGGTCTCCTTGCCACCCATTGCATCATGGTGCTAAGGGTGTATCCATGTCCTACAGGTGGAAGGAGGTACAGCTTTAACCAGGCACTTCATGAGGTGTGACATTGGCTGTGTTCTGGTTGCCTGATGCCCTCTGTTTGTGCTCATGTTCGGAGTCTGGCCATCCAGGCTTCCCTTAAGTTTTGGAACCACCTTATTTTCTTTCAAATAAATCCCTTTTCTGTTTCTGTTAAGTCATTTAGACTTGGCTTCAATTACTTGCAGGGCTCTGTGCTCCTTTCCGTTAGACAATCCCACTATAGGTAAAAAAGAGAACACTGATTAGTTTCCTCACTTTTTGTACCACTAACTGCTGATTCAGGAACTTCTGGGATTTCTGATTATTATCAGTAAAATGACAGTACAGCCATTGTAAGCTATAATTAGCACACAACTACAGGCCATTTTGTTGTAATTCCTAGAGCATGATTTGTGTGTGTTTAATTTAATTAAGTATCTTGTCCAACTACCATGTGCTAATTTGCTAGAGGACATGCTTCCAACAGGGCATTGCTTCATCTTCTGAGATCCAGATGCACTAACTTGAAGACAGTGACAGTGAAAATACCAGCATCTTCAGCGACAGTGTTATTTCCCTCCATTGGACTACTTCCTAACCAACTAACTGAAGGTGACATATCTCCCCAGGCAAGCTATAGGGCATTCCACAGGATTCCTTTGCCAGACAGCATCAGGCACAGTCACATTAGATCAAATCATCATGAAGTTCTCTGATGTGTGACCAGCCATCTCCCTTGAAAGTTCACTGATCACTGACATTCTCCAAATAGATGCCATGCAGATGCCCCTGGGTTTTAGGGCTAGCAGACAAAAGAAGAGAAGAAATTATTCTGGCACTTACGGCACATTTTCAATTTCCAGCTCCTTACCTTGGTACAAGTGTTGCATTAATTGTACCAGCAACTGAGGCCAGAATGGGAAGACCTTGCATTTTAAGGCTTGCCCCCCCTCCTCGCTCACTCTACGGTGCCTCCAAGGGCAATGAGAAATGCACTCTCACTCTTGACGTTTTAGGCAGAAATCCAAGACAAAGCCACCTCAAATCAGAACTATGGAATCACGGGTTCCATGTTACTTCTCCAATGATGAAGGTGAATAGTTAATCACTATTCACTGAAACTTATTTGTGTGAAAATAAAACTGAAGAAGCTAAAGCCTTTAAGCACCAGAATCCAACACTGAATTTCTCCATGTTTAATGAGGTAACTGAAGAAATTTCTGAAACTTCCCAAACCTTGGTTTAATGAGTGGTTTAGGAAATGCTGATTGGGCACTGAGTGAAAGTTACAAGAAGTTACACATGCACATGCATGCACACACACGCACATACACACTCCCATAGCAGGCTGGCATGGCTGGGTCTTCTAGGTATGGGACATGGAAGTATGCCACTCATCCAGGAGGTATGGATTTTACCTGGCTTCTCCCACATGGCCTGTCCACTTCGTGTCTCAGGCATCTGGCTTTCCACCTGTGCTGCATGGAAACATGAATCTGAGGCTTGGGTCATCATGGCACCATCTGCTGCATCGCTCCAGACATTCCAGATGAGCTTGGTTCATCTGAATGAAGAAACTAAATGATGTAGGGGTTAGGAAAATGATAGAAGTTTTGAGATTTGTCTTTAATAAGAGCTGGGTGGACAGGGGCTTCATAGGGCCTCTGTAAGTCTGGATTGCTGCAGCCTGCCGCCTCAGAGACCTCATCTGAACCCTGAACTACCTCATTCCTGTCATCCAGTTGGCTCCCAGGTGTGGCTTAGCCCCTTGGTGAGTTAGGAACACAGCGCCAGGGGCAAAAGTAGAGGGGGGAGGTGGGAGGTTGAAAAAACTCGGGCCTTTGAATTTGGCTGGGACGTGGGAGTATCTCAGGCATGAAAACAGCAGGCAGAGGAGCCAGTACATGACTGACACTGACCCACCTCTTTATTCATCCCAGCAAAGTATCATAGAGGGGAAAAACCCAATAGTGGAAACTGGGAAACTAGAACAAAAAGTGTAGGTGAAGCCAAGCTTTTGCATGTCTCCTGTTTGCAATTTCATTTACGTTTCTATGTGTGACCTGTTTTATGTATAATGTGGTTTGAACTGGGCACTTTAAACATTTCCCGTCAACAGCTCTGTTACTGAATCTGGTTCTTGAAATCATGCAGCAAAAGTAAACTAGTTTTCTATGTTTCACTTCTGAAATTCACCCCCCTTTTCCTTTTATTCCCTCTTATATGCTCAGGTCATCCGTAGAAAAGGGAAGAGACAGCCCAACCTCAGGCAGCTGTGGTTTCCTGGGGGCGTGTGCTGGTGGCAGAGCTCCCTGCTGCGTTGATGGCCACAGAGATTATGGACAAGAAACAGTCAAAACTGTCCTTGTACTTTAGAACCTAGGGAAGCGGTTCTTCTTATGAAATGAGTGTACTGTATGGTATTTAGGGAACGAGGTATGTTATGGTGGGAGGATCCCATGTCTGAACTCAAGGGGAAGGCCACAGGGAGAAACCCACATGGATTTGAGAAGTGCTTCTCGGCACATCTTCAGTAATGCATCTGTGGATAGAGTGGATGTGTGTTATTGTGACATTACTCCTGTTTGAGATTGTCATTTGCCTCTTCTTTATGATGCTGTTCACTCTGGAAGCCACGCTAACTTCCGTTAGGCCTTGCCTGGGAGTGCATGTCAAAGTGAAGGGCATGGGTTCCAGTGCCATGGCTTTAATGCTATAGCTAACCCCCTCTTTATATGAAGCAGAGGATTCCTGCTATAGTGCATGCTGCTGATTTCCTGCCCAGGTCCCTCATAGGGCTGGCACACCTGTTCCTTAATCCTGTGATGTTGGCTACTAGGGGTTCACAACTTTCTAAAGGGGTGCTCCTTTAGAGGGAGCTAAGGGGAACAGCTTTACCTAGATATGTTTGAGGGGGCCTGCTGACTCACTAGAGGCCCATGGCCAGGACTGGGGTATGGAACCTGTTCCTCCAGGGGACACTATGTCTGTAGTGTCACTCACTCCAGGAATCCCAGGGACCAACCTGATGCTGGAGCTCACCCAAAACCCACCTCTGCTTGGCTGCTTCCTCTGCTCTTTCCTGCTTTCTTACTCACTTCTGCACTAGTTTCTCCTGGGAACACTCCTTCAGGAAAGCATTTTTGAAAGCATCCCACCCTGGGCTCTGCTTCTAGACAACCCAATCCAAGACCACCACAAACAAGGTAGATCAGCAAATGAGGCATACTTTAGTTTCTCACACAGGGAAGGATGGCAGAGGGAAAGGGACCTCTGCAAAAATAATGTGATCATGCATTCTTCAATCACCAGGTTTAGCTGAAAGCAAATGGAACTAAGAGCTCTGTTCCAGCTGGTGCTTTTCATTTATTCCATTATAGGAAAACCAATACCAAGAATAAATGTGGAAAATGTATGTTGTGACTATGAGTTACATTGGGAAGGAGAAACCTAGTGGTGGAAGGGCTACTTGGTTTATTCTCAACCTGGTGATTGTTTCTCATAATGGAGAAACTTAAAAATCATTCAGGCCTTGCTCTTCATTCTTATTCCTGCAGTGTGCAAGGGAGTCCAGAGTGAGTTTCCCTGGACCGGGGGTGGCTCACAGGCAGGAGGTGCAGCTCTCAGCAACTCTTACTCAGAACATTTTCCTTTTCAGACTACCTCAACCATGCTCAGGGCTCCATACAGGACAGCCACACTTTCCTCTGGCTGCTGACATAGTCACTGTTCATTTTGCAGGCACCGCCCTTGTCCAACCTTAAGTCCATCATTTTAGCTTACAGCCCTGCCCCTCAACCAGTGTCCCCCTCTCAGTTAATGGCACCACCATTCTCCATGATTATTCTCACTGGAGACAAAGCGGTCACCATCAGACATGTTATTTAATCTCCCAGTGTCTCAGTGTCCTCATGAAACAAGGATAACAATGATATCCTGCATCATTGAGTTGTTACTGCAATATGCTGTGTAACAAGTAGTGGCATGATCTCACTGGAATAGGACAGTTATCTTCTACTTTTCACACATCTGCCATCTAGCTGGGAGTCAGCAGATGTGGAATGGGATTGTCTGGGCTGGCTCTGTTCCATATGTCTTTCATCCTTCAGCATGGACCAAAGGCCTGGATTTTCCAAATTCTCTCATGGCAATGGCAGATGCACAAAGGGACAAACTAAAATGTGCATTTTTAAAGGTCTTTTGTTATATTCACTTGCTAACATTACATTGTGTAAAGCAGGTCACATGGTCCAACTTACCTGAAGTGGTGAAATATATTCCAGGAATATTCCAGTATATTCCATGGTGGTGGTAGGGGAGGGAGTGAATATTTTTTTAACAATAATTCATAGTGTCACAATAGTGTGTCATACTACCTCATATGGTTGCCAGGAGAACTGAATGATACAAATGCTTAGCACTGTGCCTGGCATTTTGTTCTTCCCTATTTTCTTCTTTTTCTTTTTTGCTTCTTTCTATCTTCCCTTCCCCTATCTATCTACCCATCAATCTATGTACATGTCTACCTATCTGCTTATATTGTTCCCTCTTTATTCTTCATCTTTCCCTAACTAGGAAAAATTGAAGATGTGTAAAGTTCTCGTAAATATATTTTAAAACTATCACCCTTACAGCCACAGCTATAATAAAGGTCATGGATGTCCCTTGATTGAATTATATTTAAAGTTCCCTGACTGTACTTCTCACTTCTTCTCCTTTGCCCTCAACCCACTGCAGTAAGGGAGATTGCAATTCATGGCTTAAAGCCTTCAATGGCCTCTGACTTAAATTAAAACTCTGATTAGTATATGGCATGACATATAACATTGTGATCATGCTCCTTCTTACTCCCTGATGCAGCTGGCAAGCAGTTGGGTTCTGGCCTGGCTTGGTCTTTAGGGTGAGACTGTAAACTATATGTGCACATAGTCTTGCAATCCTGTGTGCACTGGTTCTGGATCTCTTTTGTGTCCCTTGGAAGATGGATGCTATCTGATACAGCTTGATGTGTTCTAAATATACCAGTGTTTTGGAAAGAGGATGGAAGCTTGAGAGGAGACAGGTGGGAGAACAGTGAAATATAGATTGGATTCAGGAGAAAAGAGTTGAGGTCCAAGCTAGCATAGCAATCATGGACTGCAGAAGACGCCACACAGCCTACGGATCAAGGAGATCGAATTTTCCTGAATCTGAAGATGGATGGAGTACAGTCTTTGCGGTGAGAGGTGCTTGGAATGTTCTGAATATATCAGTTATCTTTGCTGCACAAGAAACCACTCCAAACATTGGCTTAAAACAACATGAGCTGTTGTTTCTCACAATTCTTAGTGGTGTGTGGGTCTCTTCTGCTGATTTCTCCTCTGTTCATTCATGTGATTGCATTCAGTTGGACGGTAGATCAGAGGATAGACTTAGCAGAAACAGTTGGATTTCTCTTTCCATGCAGTCTTCCATCCTCAAAGAGGATATAGGATACCTCTTCATATGAGGAAACTTTCTGAGAGAACAAGCTCCAATGACTAAACCTGGTTTCAACCTTGAGGAACACTATGTTTGCTAATGTCTCATTGGCCAAAGCAGGTCACATGGGCAAGCCCAAAGTCAGAGTGGGAGGGGCTGATAGGATGTGGGTGTCCCTGGTACTGATGCACTGGGGGCAGTTAATACGTTCACTTGCTACATCTACATGGAACTCAGTAGAAGAGTCATGAATTCAGACTTGAACTTTTAAGGACTGCTATTTGAAGAAAATAAAGTTTCCTCTAATATGTGGACAGAGAAGATTTGATTTTCTTAATAATGGTATCAAGGTACAGAAGAAGGGTTAAAGGTCTGGAGTTAGGAGAACTGAGACCATCCTGTCTCCATACTTATTCATCATGTGATTGGATCAAATCACTCCTTCTGGACTGGATTAGAAAGGGGATAATCAAAAATAATTGGATAAGCCAACCTGGAAATCACCAGTCTTATTTGTTTCTCTTGTGCATCAATCTATAAACCTAGGAATGAATTCAATTTTTCTAAAATTTTCTGCATTTTTTTATATAAAAGTATACACAGGGATAACAATGATATCCTGCATCACTGAGTTGTTAGCATTTTATTTTAGGTTAAGGCATGGTTTGAGTATCTGGGCTAGGTTCCTCCCCTTTTCCCTGATTGATGTGCTATAATGATGTAATAGTCTTCCTATGTTTGGGGTTTGGTACCTGGTATTAAGAACACACTTATCGTGATTTGCACAAACCATCAGGATTACTATATTTATCTGTGTTTCCAAATAGATATGGGTACCAGCTAGGATTTGACAGAAGGAAACATTTGAAGCTCCTGCTTCTGGTCTTAAGGGTAACCACCTTATTTACTCCATATGGAATTTGAGTTGTTATAGGGGCAGGAGACTGCTCATTTGGGAAAAGATTTAAAAACATGCAATGTATTAGTTTTTGTTGCATAACAAACACATTAAAGTATCAGGGGTTTATAGCAACAGATATTCTTTCTCATGCTCTCAGATCCACAGGTAGGGTGTGGTTCAGCTGATCTTGTCTGCACAGTTTGTGTCTTTATGCTGAAGGGGCGTTAGCTGTCTGGATCAGGTTTTTCTCATGGAGGCTCAGAGCAGAGCAGGAGGACCATCCAAATCACACATACATAGTAAAACTTCTATGTGTTTTTCACATTTGCTAACACTCTGTTGGCTCAAGCAAGTCACATGATCATTCTCAAAGGAAATGAGATGGAGGATTATGTCACATTTCTAGAAGGTCGTGCTTCAAAGCCACATGGCAGAGGGCATAGATGTGTAATTTCTATTTCAGCCAGGGAGATAGTTGTCCATGTCTTATCACATCTATCAAATCTTAGAGAAAACAAGATTCTCCTTAGAATGAGCATGTGTCATTGCATGCATATTTCCATGGAACTGTGGATTTCACGTTGGCAGTTGCTGGCTACACTTCTATTGGCAAGACTGTCTTTTCTTTATCTTCTTTCCACTACCCTGGGATGTCTGGGAAGCCATGGATCCTAAGTAGGGGTTCTCTAAATGATGACAGCTTCCCTTTCCAGAACCTCAGCTTCCTACTCTATAAAAATGGAGAGATTAAAGGGTGTAGTCTGGCGAAGTCCTTACTAGCCTGAAGCCTTGTGATTCATTGCTTGCTGAGTTCTTCATGATGTAGGTTCATCCTTCTTCCTGCCACAGCCCCCAAACCACTCATGGGACATGTAGCTACTGTGCTATCTAAATCACAGCCAAATCCTGGTGTGGGGTGCTCCATCCATGTCAGTGTGGGTGTGCCTTTTGTGAAAACCCAGGAATAAACAGAAGAATGAGGATAGAAAATAGCCGTGAATCCTCCCCTGGCACAGGGAAGTTCAGGATGGAATGAGATGATGCAATCTGGTCAAAGCAAAGGACGCTTTCTTTCTCAGCCCCTCTGCCCTGTACCACCTGTACCACCACAGTCCCTTCCACCCTCAACTTCCTAACACCTTGCTTCAAGGAAACAGTCAAATGTGGAAACTGCTGAAATTTATCCTTAATAATTAGGTGGTTTGAAATTTAAAAAGCACATGGCTTGGCTATCTCCTCTAAACATGCTATGTATGCTGTGTTGGGGAAAACCATGTGGTATGTTTCTATGATCTCTTAGCCATATGATCCATTCAACCTGTGGGTCCAGATTGGAACTGTCAGTGCTAAGACAGGGCATTACTCTAATTTTAATTTCTATTTTTATTGTTAACTTTTATTTTAAACAATTTCAAGCTTGCAAATAGCTTCAAAACTAATACAAAGAACTATTTTATCACCTTCACCCAGATTCTCCAACTGCTCACATTTTCCTAATTTGCTTTATCCTTTTTGTTTTACACATATGCATATAATTATAGGTTTTTCTGAACCGCTTGAGAGAAAGTTGCAGACATGATGCCCTTTACCCTTAAGCACTCCTCTGTGTGTCCTAAGGACAAGGGCATCCTCTACACAAACTTGGTATAATGATCTCAATCATGAAAGAATGTGGGTAGGTGCTGTTGTCTACTTTAGAATTAAAGCATTTATCAGTTGTATTTATCATACATCCATATAATTATCAATTGCTATCATGTCTTCTTAGTCTCCTTTATTCTGGAAGAGCTTCTCAGTTTTTCTTGTCTTTATGATCCTTCATTTTTGAAGAGTACAGGCCAGTGGTTTCACAGAATGTCTTCAATCTGAGTTTGTCAATGGGTTAGATTCCGACTATTCATTTTTTGCAGGAAAATTATACAAGTGATGTTGTGTCCTCAGGACATCATACCAGGAGGCTCATAGTCTCAGTCTGTCCCATTGCTTCGAGAGGTTAACTTTGAGAGGTTTGGAACATATCTGTCAGGAAGGTTACTATTTCCCCTTAATAATTAATAAGTACCATAAAACAATACTTTAAAAACATGTTTATATCCTGTTTTTTTTCCAAAGATTTTATTTATTTATTTGACAGAGACACAGCAAGAGTGGGAACACAAGCTGGGGGAGTGGGAGAGGGAGAAGCTGGCTTCCTGCTGAGCAGGGAACCCAATGCAGGGCTTGATCCCAGGACCCTGGGATCATGACCCAAGCTGAAGGCAGACAGTTAACAACTGAACCACCCAGGCAGCCCCCAGCCTTTTTTTTTTTTAACCAAATTTTCACTTTCTAACATTCAGTAGTAATTGGTGCCTGAATCAATTATTATGACAGTTGCAAATGGTGATGTTTCTAAATTCATCATTTATTCTGTATGTATTAATTGGTATTCATTTTACTATAAGAAAGAATTTCTTCTTTTTCTCCATTATCTATCTGTCTGTCTGTCTGTCATCTGTCTGTCTATCTATTACCTATCTATTAGTCATTATCACCTGTCTATTGACTCATGTTTTTTTATTTTACTCAATAAGTTATAATCTTTTATCAGTATTCCAATGTTTAAGTTAGTTCAGACTTGGCTCATGGGAGCTCCTTTAAGCTGGTTCTTGTATCTGTTGACACGGGCGCATGATGCTTTGAGCTCATGCTTACTTTCTGTTAAGATGAGAGGTTGTGGGTTTGTATTTTAGTTTCTTTGGTTGGAGTGGTTTCACGGTGAGTTGTATTTAGAAACCAATGTTAGGTGCTAATTGTGCTCATTGCTTCCAAGATGCCTTTGTGTCTAGACCACTTATTCTCAACATGGGGCAATTATGCCTCCCAGGGGACATTTGATGAAGTCTGAAGACATTTCTGGTTTCACAACTTAGTTGGGGGCTACTACTGGCATCTAGTCAGTCAGAGATACTGCTAAACATCCTGCAATACACAGCGTAGCCCCCACAAACAAATAATTACTAGGCCTAAAATGTGCACAGTGTCAACGTTGGGAAACCTTGTTGTAAGCCCCTCAGCAGACAGACCTAGGAAATATACACATGAACACACCATATTGATACATATTTTTATATTATCCATCTACTAAAAACTATTAGTTCACATTGACGCAAATTTCAACATGATCAGACTCATTCTAGTCCTTCCTTTCTATAGCTGTGGCTCCTTTCTCTGACATGTATTAACCTATCATATTTTCCTTAACACCTTTATTTACTTTCTCAATACTAGAATGCATAGAACATAAAGTGTATTCTAGATCAGTGTTTCACAATTTATTTTCACAGGACCCTATTTCTGAAGGTGGCTGAAAGGCATTAGTTGTCCCCATACTCTTCCTAAAAAAGGGCACAAGGATCAAAATCATCTATGAAAGTGTCAAGAGGATTAACTAGATTTGTTAATACTGCAGATATTTCTGTTTTAGAGAGTATTCTCAGAAGCACTGATGTCTCCAGAATATTTTTAAGGTATTGGTTCTAGTAATTCTTAATGATTTAATTAAGAACTCTTATTAGGCTTAATCCTCAAATCATATTCCTAGTTGTTCAACATAGGTGGATGTTGATCTAGCTGTGTTTGAGGGATAAAGTAAGCTCAAGGTCCCCCTACTGCTCCACCATCTTAATGCCCTACCTCCATGTCCACAATAGCTAAACAATGGAAAGAGCCCAGATGTCTATTGACAGACGAATGGATAAAGAAGATGTGGTAAATATATACAATGGAATATTACTCAGCCATCAAAAAGAATGAAATCTTGGGGCACCTGGATGGCTCAGTTAGTTAATTGTCCAGTCCATGACCTTTAGCTCAGGTCATGATCTTGGGGTCCTGGTATCCAGCCCTGCATTGGGCTCCGGGCTCAATGTAGAGTCTGCACACACACACTCTCTCTCAAATAAATAAATAAATCTTAAGAAAGAACTAACTCTTGCATTTGCAATGATGTGAATGAAACTACAGGATATTATGCTAAGCAAAATAGGTCAGTCACAGAAAGACAAATAGCACATGATTTTACTCATATGTGGAATTTAAGATTCAAAACAGATGAATGTAGGGGAAGAGAAGGAAAAACAAAATAAGACAAAAACATAGAGGGAGGCAAACCATAAGAGATCTTAACTGTAGGAAACAAACTGAGGGTTGCTGGATGGGAGGTGAGTAGGGGAATGGGGTAACCTGATGATGGGCATTAAGGAGGGCACTTGATGTAATGAGCACTGGGTGTTACAGGCAACTAATGAATCACTATATTCTACCCCTGAAACTAATAACACACTACATAGTTAACTAAATTGTTAAATAAACTGAATTTAAATATATTTTTAAAAGAACACTTATTAACACATCAAGCTACATTTGTGCTTCATGCAATACTTTGCAAAATACTGTTTTAGATATTTTTCTCTGTAAGGAATTTTCTTATTGTTGATTTCTTAGGTTTTGCCATGAACATAAAAAGTTTTGTACTTTTCAGAGAATCCAATGTCAAAGAATATTTACAGAGCAGTTTTCTTCCATAATACACCCTTGTAAGTTATAGTGTGTATATGTGTGTATGTGTGTGCACACACACATGCACCTGAACAAAGGACCAGGCACTGGTCACTCCACAAGGTTCTAAGAGATGCTTCTTTTTTTTTTTTTTTTAAAGATTTTATTTATTTGATAGACCTAGATCACAAGTAGGCAGAGAGGCAGGCAGAGAGAGAGAGGGAGGAGGAAGCAGGCTCCCTGCCGAGCAGAGAGCCCAATGCGGGGCTCGATCCCAAGACCCTGAGATCATGACCCGAGCCAAAGGCAGAGGCTTTAACCCACTGAGCCACCCAGGCGCCCCAAGAGATGCTTCTTAGCAGTCATGTAACAAGCCTGGCTAAGCCTCATTCAGTAGCTCCTGTGTTCCCCTTTAGTGTCTTATTGCTTTTCCCAGGATCTCTGGGTTAGCACCAGGATTTCTGGAATTATCAGCTCCTTGGTAGCATGGTGGATTTTCTATAGGTTAACATCACACTGGAGATACACTCACTTTCCTTGTAAGCTTTCTACCAACAGCACATCCTATGCCAAGACACACTCTTCATGAGACCCAGGCCAGAGGTCTCATCCATTAATGGGATGCTCATCCACTGTCTTCCGTGCACCTGTAGCCTTTGTGCCTTACATCTGGCACACTGTTTCCTTGCTGACCTCTGCAGTCTCAGCCCCTAGCACAGGGCTCAGTAACTGACTTATTGAATGAATGAATTCTCTCACAATGGTGAGGACGCTGCAAGAAAGAGTGTTAGTTAGAATTTCTATGCAGGTCCATTACACCCACAGCTGTAATCCTATCAGTGGCACTGCCTGGGGTGTTGGCACTCTCCAGCGAAGTCCCTCTTTAAGTTGGAAATTGAATTCATTCATTCATTCATTCATTCATTCAAAAAGCTTATGTTGTGCCTACTGTAAGTCAGGAATGACTTTTTCCTCAGTAAGTGTAGAGCTGTCTGTTTGGGAGTTACGAAGAGAAAATGATGACGTGTTTGGTCTTCATGAATTGCACAAGGAAGCACTTGAGAGAGAGAGTCACAAGCATCGATGATGAATGACTCAACCTCTGGAATACCCTGTGCTTCTGCCACCCATCCCTGGATCATATTGTCATCCCTCCCCAATTTGGCAATTTGATATTTCTCCCCAAGCCTTTGGTATTTTTCAAAAAGATGCAAAGATTATCTAGGCTCTGGCAATTGGACATAAGAGGTCTAACAAATAACCCCAAAGTCATTACATTACAACCTCCTAGACACTGCTGGCAAGATGTCCAGCCTGGAACATCTTATCTACATCTTATCTACATTGGGAACGCCTCTGATGTGCTCATAAGAATGTATTCATCCAATATGTAGATTGAGGGACTATACTCGGCATAGACACATTATAGAGGATGAGAAAAATACAGTCTTGTCATCAAGGAACTTATTCCAAATAACAATCTACCTAGAAGAAATATTCAGAAAAGATTGTTTTGAAGAGGTGACTTTTGAGCTAAAATCTGAAGGAAGAGAAGAGCAAGTTTCAGAAACCAAGAGGGGTACTTGGAGAAAACAATGACCTAAGCTGATCCTGGGGCAGAAAGAATCTTAACCCTTGAAGCTCTTGGATGAAGTGTCAGGGGCAAGATGGTGGAGGGAAAGGAGACTGGCTTTGACAGATGAATAGACATCAATTCATCCCAGACTTAACACACTCTCCTTAGAGTTTGTATGTTTTTAAAGATTTTTAAAATTTATTTTATTTGAGAGAGAGAGAGTGAGCTGGGAGAAGGAGCAGAGGGAGAGGGAGGGGGAAAGAATCTCAAGCAGACTCCCTGCTGAGTTTGCAGAGCCCTCCTGGGGGTGGTGGGGCTTGATCCCAGGACGCTGAGATCATGATTTGAACTGAAACTGAAACCAGGAGTCCGATGCTTAACTGACAGCCGACAAGGCACCCCATATTTTATTCAAAGAATAATGAGAAGCCTTTGAAAGTTTTTATGGGGACATATAACATGAGTTTGGGCACAATGAGCGGACTGGGTATTAAGTGAGCAAGGATGGAAACATGGAGAGCAGTCAGGGGAACATCACAGGCACTCAGAGAAGGGAGGACTGTGACCTCGGTGCAAGTTGCAAGGACGTGGAAGTAGAAGAAAGACTCAAGATGCACATGGGAAGTGCCTATGCTGAAGGCTTGGGTATGGATGTAGGGGAGGAATGGAGACAAACTGCCACCCAGGCTTGGACAAATGGCAGTAACTGTAACTGAACTGACCTGAAGATGGGCTCATGGACTGGGCCCTGGGATGGGGGAGAAACAGGGAACCGTTCTGAGATCACTGGAGGGCCATGGCTATAGGATTGTAGATCTTCAATGCCAACCTATGGAATCCAGCCTAAGGGGCAGCTTTTATTATTTTAGATGGGAGAATAGGACACCCCCATGCTTGTTAATGGCCGTCATTTTGGGTGGCATGCAAATATATATTTTTTTCTAACACATAGAGAGAGAGAGAGAGAGAGAGGAAATGTGAGTGGGGATAGAGAAGTAGAAGGAGAGGGAGAGAGAGAATCTTAAAGACACTCCATGCCCAGAATGGAAGCCAAGTTAGGCTCAGTTAGGGATCATGACCCTGGGATCAATATTTAATGAAATATTGATAATAGATTTTTTAAATTGACACCCTTATTTGAAAACACAAAATAACAAATGTTAATTTAAAAAAGCCCTGATTACATGAATACAATCTGCCACCCACAGTGTAAAGGTTGAGGCATCAGAGGGACCTTGGGACTGTGTCAGAGTTGGCAGGGAGGGGGCCTATCGGGTTTTGAGAGACAGAGGGTGTCTGCAAGGGAGCTAAGAAGGAACAGGCCTATGGAGGTGCAATCCCACCCACAGTGAAGGAGAGGTTGATATGCTGAAATATCAAAGTGAAGGTGAAGGCACCAAGAAGAGAATTCTTAAAAGTGGCACATCAGCCACAAGACTAAAGGCAATTCCAGTGTCTTCAGTCACTCTGAACTTTAAGTCCTGCAAAATCTTGGGGTTTTCAGAGAATCCAGTGTTTGGGCCTGCATCCTGCACTTGACCATAATGACCACCAGAGGGGAATATTCACCCACTGCTGATGAACATTGCTTCTCTGTGGATTCCTGTTACAGCCTCACTGTGCTGCATTTTCTGAAGGTGTCCCTTGGGGTGACAGAGGATCCAATTTGAGGAAGGGAGTTTTGCAAGCCATGTACTCCCACAGTGCTGTCTTGGGTTCTCTTTGGTTCTGTGCTCCCTGCCCTGGGCTACTTGAGGACAATCACATATTACAATCACGTACTACAGAACAGAGCCAATGCAATGCCAGGAGGTGGCAGCAGCCTCCCATTATAAACTCCAGCTATGATGCTGGATGCTCTGAAGTGGAACCCCCAGGAGGGAGGGATGGGCTTAGAGATGCCCATTGTGGAAAGCAGGTGACAAAAATTGTGGTTACCCCTGTGTGCAAGTCTGTTTTCTATTTATGCCCTCCACCACTTCTTTCTGCTCTCTTGCTGCCCTTTCCCCTTTCTGAAGCCATCTACCTCTTCTTGCTTGTGGTCATCTCTGAGAGGCAGAGGTGTGAATGTCAGAGGACACTGTTTTTGTTCCAGTGATTAACAAGAGTGTGTGACTCTTTTATGATGGGGATGGTTTCCCATCCAAGGTGACATGACTGAAGAGAATTTGAGCTAATGAACCTGCAGACACAGGACTTACTGGCACCTGCTCAGGCCTAGTGCTTAACTTCTGTTCCAAGGAGCTTGGTCTTTCCCCATTAAGCATCACTATTATCACCATCAACATTACCATCTCCACCATTGCTATCACCATCACTACCACCATCACCACCACTATCACTACCACCAACATCACCACTA
>RCUC01133157.1:0-53744 GCA_003697995.1 Taxidea taxus jeffersonii | reverse complement strand
TTTGTCCTGGAAGCTTTTTATCTCTCCTTCTATTTTCAATGATAACCTAGCTGGATAAAGTATTCTTGGCTGCATGTTTTTCTCGTTTAGTGCTCTGAATATATCATGCCAGTTCTTTCTGGCCTGCCAGGTCTCTGTGGATAAGTCTGCTGCCAATCTAATATTTTTACCATTGTATGTTACAGACTTCTTGTCCCGTGCTGCTTTCAGGATTTTCTCTTTGTCGCTAAGACTTGTAAATTTTACTATTAGATGGCGGGGTGTGGACCGATTCCTATTGATTTTGAGGGGTGTTCTCTGCACCTCCTGGATTTTGATGCTTGTTCCCCTTGCTATATTAGGGAAATTCTCTACAATAATCCTCTCCAGTATACCTTCTGCTCCTATTTCTCTTTCTTCTTCTTCTGGAATCCCAATTATTCTAATGTTGTTTCGTCTTATGGTATCATTTATCTCTCGAATTCTCCCTTCGTGGTCCAGTAGTTGTTTGTCTCTCTTTTGCTCAGCTTCTTTGTTCTCTGTCATTTGGTCTTCTATATCACTAATTCTTTCTTCTGCCTCATTTATCCTAGCAGTGAGAGCCTCCATTTTTGATTGCACCTCATTAATAGCTTTTTTGATTTCAACTTGATTAGATTTTAGTTCTTTTTATTTCTCCAGAAAGGGCTTTTATTTCTCCTGACAGGTTTCTCTAATATCTTCCATGTCTTTTTCGAGCCCGTCTAGAACCTTGAGAATCGTCGTCCTGAATTCCAGATCTGACATATTACCAATGTCTGTATTGATTAGGTCTCTAGCCTTCGGTCCTGCCTCCTGTTCTTTTTTTTTCGTGGTGAGTTTTTCCGCCTTGTCATTTTGTCCAGATAAGAATCCGCTGTTCTCCTTGTTAAGTGAACTTGGTCTTGGCTGGATTTCTTGTTGATCTTCTGGGGGAGGGGCCTGTTGTAGTGATTCTCAAGTGTCTCTGCCCCAGGCGGAATTGCACTGCCCTTACCAGGGGCCGGGCTAAGTAATCCTCTCAGGTTCGCTTTCGGGAGCTTTTGTTCCCTGAACGCTTTCCGTAGAGTTCCGGAGGACGGGAATGACAATGGCGGCCTCCCAATCTCCGGTTCAGAGGAGCCGAGCGCTAGGGGCCCCTGTCTTCAGTGCGCCTTCATAGAAAAGCGTTTAATCACTCCTGTCTCCCCAGCCTCCGGCTGTGCTCGGAGAAAATGGTGCGTAATCAGTCCCGTCTCACTGGCTTCTGGGAGTGCTCCGAGCTCACCCTACCTGTGACCAAGCGTCTTTGTCTCTGGCAGAGTCCCACCTGGAGTCTCCGAACCCCGTAGATCCCCGAGCTCTCCCGGGTCGGAGTCTCCCCGGATCTTGTGGGGACCCCTCGCACAGAGCACCGGCCCGTGTCACAGACCACTGCTCTAGGAAACCTCGGCTCTGTCTCTGCAGCCGGCTTCCCTGCTCTAATATCTGTGAGGTCTGCGACACTCGGACACCCCCGATCTTTCTGTGGCCCTGTGGGACCTGAGTCCACACTGTCCCCGCGAGGTCTTCACCCCAGTTTAGCCTCTGGAGTGAAGTCCCTCCCTGGAGCAGACTTTTAAAAGTCCTGATTTTGTGCTCCGTTTTTCCGCCGCTTGCCGGGAGCCGGCCCCTCCCCCTGGGGTCTATCTTCCCGTCGCGTTGGATTCACTTCTCCGCTGGTCCTACCTTTTAGAAAGTGGTCGATTTTCTGTTTCTAGAATTGTTGTTTTTCTTCTCTTCGATCTCCTGTTGGATTCGTAGGTGTTCGGAATGGTTTGATAGGCTATCTAGCTGATCTGCTGCCTGATGTCTCAGCCTGCTACTTCTCTGCCATCTTGACTCCTCTCTCTCAAGAAAAGCTACTATTTTATGGATCACCTAATCTTTTCTTATTGTTATGGTGGAAGGAATAATTCTCTTCCTGCTTTCTACATCCTAAGCAGAGTGGGAATAATATGGCACTTGGCCTGTAATACATTCAGCACTCAGTTAAAATTTAATTAAGTGGGTTGAATTCATTGAATACTTAGGTATTATATAAGTATTATACTTAGTGTACTGAGCACTTACATATCATTTAATCTACATACCTATCTGTGAGGTATAGGAGCTATTATTATTCCTTTTTTAAAAAAATGTAAACTAAAGCTTAATGGAGAAAAGGAATTAGAGATACAGCAATAAATAAACATTTTTGTTAATTCTACCTATATCACTTTCCCTCTCCTCTTCCTCCCAAATAAATTCTTAAATCCATTTTTTACTTCTGCAAGGAAAGGAGATGTATCCTTGCCATTGCAGATTCTCATTTCCTCATTTGATGGGCAGTAAGGCATAGTATAAATGAGGGAAATGCTTGACGAGACCTAGTTGGACTCTCCCCGCCCCCGCAACACTGCTAGTTGGACTTCTGATTAACAGGGAGAAGATACTCTCAGGTCTGAAGACTTTGGGTGATCCGTACTAGCCCCTAGGTTTTTTGTTTTTCTTTTTAAATATTTTATGTATTTATTTATTCATTTGTTAGAGAGAGAGAGAGAGCACAGGCAGACAGAGTGGCAGGCAGAGGCAGAGGGAGAAGTACGCTCCCTGCCGAGCAAGGAGCCCGATGTGGGACTCGATCCCAGGACGCTGGGATCATGACCTGAGCCGAAGGCAGCTGCTTAACCAACTGAGCCACCCAGGCGTACCTAGCCTCTAGGTTTTATAACAGGTGAATGACAAAGGACTGTCTTGACTTTGCTGCCATTTTCCATTTTCCCTCTTCCCTTCTGCTTCAGAAGTGTAAAATAGTTAATAGCCTCCAGTTTTCTTTAGGATAGTAGAATTTTGAGTATTTTTCATTACTGTTAATTTTTTTTAACTAATCTGCAATGTGGGAATTCCTATAGGTAGCTGTCATGTTAGAGACCTTAAATATAATTACTTCTACCACTCACATTTGTCTTAACAAATTCCTTTGTAAGCTACATGTAAGAAAAGATAAGCTAACAAAGTGTTTTCATTTTAAAAATTTCTGGGTTTTGTTTATTCCCAGAAGAGAAACCATGAGATGAGCCTGATCAATAAGGCCAAATAAAACAAATGTTATTAATTCATCTCTTCAGCTGTTTTCTGAAATTCATTTTCCAAGATGTACCATTTGTAACTCACCACATTAATCAGTCTACATTTTCTCACACTCTGGTTGATAGATGCAAGTTAAGTTTCATGCATTGCCTACCTTTGTTGGAATTTCAACACCTTTTTTAAGTATTATGCATGTTAATATAAACTAGATGATAGACTCCGGGTCAATATTGTATTTGTGTATTTGTATTTGTGAATAGCATTAATACAGAGATAGTGCTAAAGATTAAGGAATTGGAATATGGAGACAAGGGAGGATCATTATATATGGTATGATATTTTATAGTGCTCTGGCTTGATGTAACAGTCAATTATATGCTTCTTCTTCTCTAGTTATCAGGGAATATGAAGAATAGAGAAAGCATCCAGGAACCTAGATTTGATTATTACAACCATGAAGTTTCTGATATTGACCTCAGTGAGTGTGAATTTCCACATGTCATTGAAATTTATGACTTTCCCCAAGAATTTCGTACTGAAGACCTTCTGCGGGTTTTCTGCAGTTATCAGTAAGTATTTGCAAATGGTTGGGCATGTTTGGGAAGGTGAGATGAAGTTTTCTTAAAATGTCTTCTGAAAAATCATCTCTTGTTCGCATATTCCCTATTGTTTACTTTAGCATCAGTTTCATTTATTGTCTTTTCTAAGCCCATTAGAAATCTTCTGTATCAAGTCTGTCTTCTTCCTAGTTCTTTAAAAATGCCAAATAGTCTTTCTATACCCCATTTTGAGCATTTAAGAAGAAGGTCTTCGATTATGACTTCTAGATATCTTCATGGTGCATTTAATCCATTTATAATTATAATTATTATAATTATTGAGTATGCCTACCATCTTTTTTTGTGTTTACTTGTTTCATCTTTTTCTCTTCTTTCTTGCCTTCTTTTGGATTGATGAGGTATTTTTTTCTCATTCTATTTTGTTTGGAAATGATACTCTGTTTCTATTTGGTGGTTACTTCAGAAATTACAAAATGCATGCTTAATTTACCAATGTAATGTTTTTACACTCTTTCCAAACACTATAAGGGCTTTTTAACTCTCTTTCCCAATTCCATTCCCTCCCTTTCCACCACTCCCAACTATATGCTATTGAGACTATTTTCTTTTAATTTTTTTCTTTTTAAACTCCATTAGTTGCTGTTACTCTTTTATAGAGTCAGCGTTCAGATTTATCTGGTTTCTGTGTTCTTCATTTATACCTCTTGCAGCTCATATCTTCCATCTGAAATCATTTTATTTTTGCATGGAACATACTCTTTTACCATTTTTTTAAAAAAGATTTTCACTTATTTATTTGACAGACAGAGATCACAAGTAGGCAGAGAGACAAGCAGAGAGAGAGGAAGGGAAGCAGGCTCCCTGCTGAGAAGAGCGCCCGATGCGGGGTTCGACCCCAGGACCCTGGGATCAGGACCCGAGCTGAAGGCAGAGGCTTTAACCCATTGATCCACCCAGGCGTGCCCCCTCTTTTACCATTTAATTTAGTAACAGTCAGCCGTCAACAAACTCAATTGGGTTTTATTTTTTTTAATGGCATTATTTCAACTTAGTTTTTGAAAGACATGTTTGCTAGGTATAGAATTCTAGGTTGGCAGTCATTTTTCTCTCAGAAATGTGCAGATTTATTCTACCATCTCCTGGCTTTCTCTGTGGAGAATAAGAAGCCAGCTGAAAGTTCACAACCATTGCTTCTGAATGTAATCTCCCTTTTCTCTTTGGATGCACTTAGGGGTTTCTCTTTGTCTTGTATTGTGCATTTTAGTGTGATGTGACTTTGTGTTCTTAAAAATTTATTCTTCTTGAGAGTATTGAGCTTCTTAAATCACTAAGTATTTTTCATTGGCTTTGGAGAACACATAGTTATTTCTTCAGGTAGTTCCTTTGTGTCAGTCTTTCTCTTTTATGTTCTTCAAGATGTCAGGAAAATATATATTAGACCTTCTCACTTAATCCTGATGTTACCTCTCTTTTATATTTTTATATATATATATTTATATATTTATATTTTTTATATATTTTATATTTTGTATATTTTTTATATTTTATAATTTTATATTTTCTGTGTTTGTCTCTGTTACATTCTGAATCGTTTCCTTAGCTCTGATTTCCAGTTCACTGATTTCTTTCTTCAGCTGTGTTTAATTTCCTGTTAAATCTGTCCATTGAATATTTAAATTCCATTTTATGTTTTTCATTTTTCTAAGTTCTCTATTTCTCTTTAAAATCTGTGTGGTCATTTTTTAGTTTCTTGTTTTTTTCTAAAATATTTTCAAGATTTAAAAAATTTCTTAAATGTATTAAACATAGACCTTCTATGGTCTGTGTTTGGTAATTCCTTTACCTGAAGTCTTTTTAGTTCTGCTTCTGCAAATTCTCAGGTTTAGTAATTTTTTTTACTGTGAGCCAACTATTTTCCTTGGAATTTTATTTATGGGAATTGAAGTCTACAGTAGAAAAAGAGGATTTCTCCTGAGAGGATACGTGTTTTCTTCTGCCAGGCACCAAAGGCCCGAAGAGTTCAGCAGCACTGTAAATTAAATTATTGATTTGAGGTTATTTTGACCACTGAGAGAGAAATAGTCAAGTGGAGAATGATAAAAAATGATTGTTCTGTGTCTCAACTAGTTTATTTTAACAACACATATAAATGTCTAGTCACTTGCCAGTCTTTGATGTGGTGCCAAGGCCTTTTTTTTTCTTTCAAGTTACTGGACTATTGATAGAAGAGTTCTTGTATGTTAGCCTCATAATATATCAACTAAAGTGGAATGAGAACTTTAAAGTACCTGTAGAGGCATCTGAGTGCTTACTTTTTGTAGATTAAAATGTTTTCTGACTTTTATAGCTGTTTTGCCCAAACATAATTGATAGTCATTTTTGGATTTTTTAGTGACTTCACCATTCTCTGCTCTTCCACAGCATTCAATTAAGTTTTTATAGACACAACATCTTTTCTTTTTCACACTCATTTTTCATTGTTTTTTTTTTCATTGTTTTAATTTTAGTAAATTATCTAGTGAAAATACAAATTAAAACTGATATAAGTGGGTTTGAAAACAATTCCATTAACTCTTGTTATGTATATAATTCAACACATATAGGACAAGATAAAGAATCAAGTATACCTTTGTATCTTTAGCTTATAAGAAGAAAATAAGCTTCAGGAATAAAGGAATAAAGAAACAATAAAAAATAAGCTTCAGAAAGAAAGTTATTAAGGAAAAGATCTTCAGGATCTGGAAGAAGTCAATATGAAGAAGGATTATACTTTAACGTTCTCATCCTGATACTAAAGATGAACTAGGTCTTTTGTCTCATACTACAAATGTACCTTTAAAATTCAGTTCATGTAGATCTTGAATTAGCAGGGTTTAACCCCCCACTTTTTCTCAAAGAGCCAGATAGGAAGTATTTTAGGCAACTCTGCCATCATTGCATAAAAGCAGCCACAGAGAGTATGTAAACAAATGAGCATGACTGTATTCAGTGAAATTTTATGTACGAAAACGTGGGGCACCTGAGTGAATCAGTCGGTTAAGTGACTGCCTTCAGTTCAGGTCATGATCTCCGGGTCCTGGGAGAGAGTCCTGCGTTGGGCTCCCTGCTCAGTAGGGAGTCTGCTTCTCTCTCCCTCTTCCTCTGCGTCCCCCCAGCTGCTCATTTTCTCTCTCTTTCTTGCAAATATTAAAAAAAAAAAAAGCACCCTGTTTTTCTATGAAGTTCTTAGAATAGGCAAAATTAGCTAGCAGCCGAGTACCTCACTTAAATTTGGATGGGGGAGGTTGGTTATTAGTTCTGTAGCTAAAAGAAATAAGGGGGTAACTGGATCCTGGAGAATAGTTAAACTTTCCGTAGACCTTTGGCTAAATGTATAGGTTTGGTCAGTCGGTCAAATTCATTAACATGTTAAGACCCTATATCAGGGCCTGTTCCATATAAAGTGCCTAATGGATTTTAAAAACCAGTCAATGAGCTTAAATCTCAAATTAGTACTACCTTAGATTGTTATTAGTAATGATGATTTTTAAAACCAAGGATTAGTTTTGTTGATGTCTAGAATTTCCTACTAAAGGCTAGTTAATTCTTATGAATTATTAATTAACCTTGGCTTTGTTTCTTCCTAATCTTACCTGCAAGACCATTTTTCTATCAAACCCAAAAACATTCCCAAAAGAAGAGAAACATTTTAAAGGATTATGAAATTCCAAAGTCTAAAAGACTCTCCAGATCCCATCTAAGGTCTCTTTCTAAGCTTTTTGTAAACTCTTATTATACAGGCTTTTCTGCTATTGAACTTTTTCAGTCTCCAACCCCTGTGGTCATTTTAAGCCATGGTCAAACTTACCCTTACATTCAGGAAATTCTCTAACCTTCAAAGCCTCCTTCATCCCTTTTTTCCTCAAAGGAATTTTTTTCTTGATTGAAGGAAGATATTTTAGCTGTTGTCTCTTTTTCTTTCTTTATAGTGCTTTATAAAAATAAAGTCAAGGTCACGGTGCAAAAGCCTATAATAACGTCTGAGAGTCAAATACCCAAGTCAACTTTATATTTTAGTCACCATCTTTTATCAATATTAATAATCTTCCTAATGAATATTGTTATTAGTCATAAAAAATAATAAGCACTCTTCATTTATTAAAGGCCTGTAAGTCCTCAGCACTGTGTTCTTTGCCTTGTCACAGGTGATCTCATTTCCATTTTCACAATAACTCTGTTTGGAAGGTGCTATGCCCATTTCTACAGATAAGCAGACCTAGCTTCAGGAGAAGTCAAATCTGCCCAAGAACTCAAGGTGGCAGAACCCTGAGTCCTTTTGTATCTGACCCTCAACCCCATGCCCTTTCTGCAGAACTATGTTGAATGTATGAACAGTTTTTAAGTTCCCTGCTAAAAAACTAATGCCATCATTTTGACAGTCATTCTGTTCACTATATAATAGCTCTGCTCCAAAATAAACATATTTTTAATGGTCATTGTTTTGATTCTCTCTAATCCCAACTGATGTTTCTCTGATCTCGATATCTTAATTATCCTGAATTTTTCTGAGTTTGCCAAAGTTCTTTCCTGTTCTCCCATTACTTCCTTTCTACAACTCGAAATAATAGGTCAGCCTCTCTGATTATAGTTGTCTTTTTTCTCAATTTCTTGTTTTTTTGGGGGGGGCGGGGTTCTTTCTTATTTGTTTCTTGTTTGAATGACCTGTCTCCCTCTCTGTCTTTGTCTGTGAGGCTACGTTTGCCTTAAATCCAGGTGACGTTCCCTGTCTACCTCCTCTTCCAATATGCTTCTGCCCCTTCTCTGCTTCCTCCTTTCACCTCTCCTTGTTCTGTGCCCATAAGAGCATCTCTTGTGAATAGTGTGATAAATACTTTACCTCCCCAAGGGACATGTGAAGATTAATTAGTTGATGTCTATAAATGGCTGGAAACATAAAATACTGCCAGGTAGTTCTTTATGATGGTATTATTGCTTTTAAAATTCAGTGGCTTCTTCTGTCCTCCAAGCTGTTTTTTGTGTCATTATCCCCATTCCACCTGTGTGCTCGTTGAGTGTTTATCTCATCATGAAATGCTTTATGAGACTCTATTTGAAAGATGTTTCATAAAAGTAAATTTTATTTTAAGAAATAAAATCGTGGTTTTTTTTTGCAGAAAGAAAGGTTTTGATATTAAATGGGTGGATGACACACATGCCCTAGGAGTATTCTCCAGTCCAATTACAGGTACTCACCTGGTGGATTTCTATGGTCTTTCCTTATTGTCTGTTTTCTCTTGCTACTTGCTCTTATTTCCCTTTTATTCTAGCCAACTGGCACTTTATCCAGCCAGTGTAGGTAAATGGCAGATATAGGTTTTTGAGGCATAGTACTTTGTAACAATGTGCTCTCCCTCTCCCTTTTCACCTTAATCCAGTAGCAATTTGGGGAGAGAGCCAACTCCTTCCAGGGTTATGTGCTGTGTAACTGTCAGTTACGATCATACATAAACAGATTATAGGTAGAAATTTAAGAAGCTAGTGTGACTGAATCTTAAAAATTTTGTAATTTTTTTTTTCCCACCCAGACAAATGAATTTGAAGTCGCCCTTGATCCTGAGAGGTTATAATACCTGCTTCTTAAATATATGATTGGGCCTTTTCACTTATATCATTAGCCTCATGAAAGATGTGATACAGAGGCATTCGAAGAAGTTAGAGATGTTGGTTCCTGTCTGAACTACCTAGAATAGGGGTCTGCAAACTGTAAAGGGCCAGGTAGTAAACATTTTAGGTAGAAAGTCTCTGTCACTACTTAATTCTGCTGTTGTAACAAGAAAGCATCCCTAAACAGTAGTCAAATGAATAGAAGTGGCTCTGTTTCAGTAAAATGTTACAAGAACAGGTGGATGGCTGGATTTGGTCACAGAACCATCGTTTGTTGATCCCTGATCTAAAAAATAATCACTTGCTAAGCTGTTTATGGATTTTCTAGAGCTGACCATCTCTTTTGTTTGCCATGAAAAAAAAAGGGCAGAACATCTAGACATCTAGGAAATACTTTCTGAGAGCTAGCCTTTAATTTTCCTTTATATCACTCTTGCTCATATCTTCTATTTCTTATATTTATTCCTCTTCGCAGCTCGTGATGCTCTGGGTAGTAAACATACCATGGTGAAAATCCGGCCCTTGTCACAGGCCACAAGAGCAGCCAAGGCCAAAGCTAGAGCTTATGCTGGTGAGCCTATAATCTCGGGCTTTTTCTTGTTGATAGTTGTGTTATTGTTTTTTCTAGCACTTGTACCTCATCTGGAGTTCTAAAGACATAACACTTTTATTTTTAGTGTTAAAGGAAGTATGTTTTTAAAGAAAAGACAGAAGGCTATGTTGGAAATAAGGCATCTGTGCAGCCACTTAGAGAGAGTAAGAGATATGGCCAATCAATACAGCAACCATTTTCTCATGATATCCATATCTGGTTTACCTCAGTGTTGACCTGTTTTCAAGGGTCACTGTAGAGATTGTGTTAATATAGATAACGAAGCCAGGGTTGTTTGTCTTTTGCCATGCTAGTTTCCTCTGATCATCATCTATTGGCCTGTATTAATTACTGCTAAGGCAGCCCTTGTTAAGTCTGTTTTATATGTTAATTACAGAGTTAAATCATTTGGCGCTAGAGTGCTTTCTCTTCTTACTTCCTCCCGCTCTCCTTCTTTTCCCGTTCAGAGTTCCTGCAGCCAGCAAAGGAGCGTCCTGAAACTTCAGCAGCCCTAGCCAGAAGGTTAGTCATCAGTGCTCTTGGGGTTCGAAGTAAACAGAGCAAAACGGCAAGGGAAGCAGAGCTCAAGAAACTACAGGAAGCCCGAGGTGAGTTGAAGCGATGGCGTTCCTCTCTAGGTCTCTAGACCTCTCTAGGTCTATAGAGCTCACTATAAGGCATGCGTTTAAAAAAAATGAATGAACCCATTTCTTTTGTCATTCCCACTTCCTAGAAGCCTCCCAAGTTTATTGAAATTGTTTTCATGCCTTATATTTAGGGGGAAGACATTTCAGGATTATTTCTCCTGTTCCACACACAAAGCATTCTAATCCATGCTCTTAACTGTTGTTTTCCAAGAGATAGATTCGGTCTTTTCAGCTCGTCATCCATGGCTTTTTCTGTAGTTCTTGCTCCAAAGTCTGAGCAAAATTTTCCTGTGAACACATAGGAGTCTCCCAGGCATTAAACATTGCTATGGTTTTATGGGGCCATGATTGCCATGATATTATCTGATGATTTAGATTGCAAGTAGAAGACAGATTAAGGAAAAGCCAGTGACTGACATGGATGATAGTAACTATAAGAGGTATTTTTTTCTCTAAAGGCAGTCTTGAGTGGCTCCATTAGAGTACATCTAGATAAACCTATCTTCTGGTTATTTCGCAGTACCTATGAGTTCTTAGAAAATATTTCCACTGATCGACAACAGGATTTTTCTTTCCCTGTAGTTTGGAATTGAGGTTAAAATCTCTCTCTTCCCTCTTTCTAGGCTGTTGACTTATATGTAAGGGCCTGGGATTCTGGCTTTACACTTAAGTACTTTTTTATCAACCTTCCAGGCTTTAGACAGTCTCATTGCCTTAGCTCACGATCTGTGGAATCTGTAAAGGCAATTTATTCTGAAAATTCCACTTACCAAAAAGTAACTTCATTTTTCCATTAAACGAATTGAAGTTTCAAACTCCTTGTTTATTGCCTGTCTAACAAGGCCATTAATACTTCCTGTCCACTCTGCTGTGGTGATAGCAGGCGGCTTGGGGACTCTCAGCTGCACTGGCCAGATAACCAGTGACAGAGTATGTCATGGCAGGTGCTAGAGTTTCGGTGTGGAACCCAACTAATTTTTGAAGCCTTAATGATTTGAATGAGGCAGTTTTGATTTTTCCAATGCATGTTCACTCAGAGGCCCTTTACAGACTATACAGAAACTGTATTTTTATAGATGGCAGTAATAGAACCAGAGTAAAGGTGGATGTGTCATACCCTTAACCCTTTAGTAGTTGGTTATCTCTGAGGGAAGTGCTTTCTCTGTGATAACCACAATTATCTTAGAAGCTCAGTGAGGGAGAAGATTCGACCGTGCAGTGTCTCATGCTTCCTACCCTGTGTGTCACCTTAACCGGAACACTCCATGTACTGTAGCAGGAGTGCTGCACAGGGACCGTCTGGAGTACTGCTCTCTGTTTTTCTGTAAACACAGTGGCATGTACTTTCATTTGAAGTATTTGTTTTAAATGCCCACTTAACCAGTGGGCAGTTCAGTGATGCAAGTAAAAATCGCTCAGTGAGGATCCTGTTAATTACTTTTTTAAAGACGGCCTTTAGTCGTGAATGGAGACTCCCTGTGATAAGTTCCTCTTATCCACTGGTGCCGAGGCTGTACAGATTATAGAAGATTCTTTATTATGCTTCAGTGCTCTCCCATTCTTCATATCTGAGAAAACGTGTATGAAAAAATACCTGATACATCTCTTTCTGACTTCTTTATGCATTAGGCAGATATTCTTGTACCTGCCTGCATGGAGCCCAAGACTGCTCACTTAAAGAGTTTAAAAAAAAAAAAAGTATCTTTTCCTGTGGAAATTAAAAGTACCATTTAGGTATTAAACAGAACAGTTCTTTTTGTACAGATCTTCTTCTATGGAGGGGGAGGGATCCATACAGCATAGTGGATAACATTAGATTCTGTAATCAGACTGTCTACGTCTGCTCTGAGTTCTACCATTTACTGGCTGTGTGACCTTGGGCAGAGTACTTATTCTCTGGAGGCCTCTGTTTCTTCATCCATAAAATGGAAATGAAGTGAGATAATTCACAAGAAATGCTTAGTCATTTTCAGAACCCATCAAAATGCGTGCTCTCCTGTTTCTGTCGGCCTGTAATAAGTGTATGATGAATGTTAGCTGCTGCTGGTTTTAGTAATAGTGGAAATATTATTATATGGTGAGCCTAACACAGATTCCAGTGCATATTTTTTATCAGTACTTTTTTTATTTTAAATTTCCTGTAATACTCTATTTGGCATTTCACTAGGCACCTGTCCTCTAGCATTGTGCTCTTATTTGGGAGAATTAGACAGATGGAAAAATTTTGTTCTTAAGACTTAAAATCAGGTGAGGATATCTGCCTTGAATAAGAAAGAAAATGTGATTTTAAGCAGTTGTTTCTCTTCTCACTTCAGTTCTGAAGAATTTTTTAAAATTCCAATATAATGTGTAGTGTTAAATTAGTTTCAGGTGTATGATATAGTGACTCAGCAGTTCTATACATTACTCAGTCCTCATCAAGATAAATGTACCCTTAATTTCCATCACCTGTTTCACCTATCACCCCCCACCCATGCCCCTCTGGTAACCATCAGTTTGTTCTCTATAATTAAGAATCTGTATTTTGGGTTTGTCTCAGAAGAGACAAGGGTTTGTCTCCCTTTGTTCCTTTGGTTTGTTTTTTAAATTCCACAGATGAGTGAAGAATCGTATGCTGTTCTTTTGCTTAGCATTACAGTCTCTAGCTCCATCCATGTTGTTGCAAATGGCAAGATTTCAACCTTTTTTATGGCTCAATAATATCCATTGTATATATATATATATATATACACCACCTCTTCTTTATCCATTCATCTACTGATGGATACTTGGGCTACTTCTTAATTTGGCAAATGAAAATAATGCTACAGCAAACATAGGGGTGCAAGTATCCTATCAAATTAGTGTCTTTGTTTTTTTTTTTTTTAAGATTTTATTTATTTTATTTGACAGAGATCACAAGTAGGCAGAGAGAGAGAGGTGGAAGCAGGCTCTCTGCTGAGCAGAGAGCCTGATGCAGGGCTCGATCCCAGGACCCGAGATCATTACCTGAGCCGAAGGCAGAGGCTTTAACCCACTCAGCCACCCAGGCGCCCTCAAATTAGTGTTTTTAAAAAATCTTTGGATAAGTACCCAGTTGTGTGATTACTGGGTCATATGGTAGTTCTATTTTTTTTTTTTAAGATTTTATTTATTTATTAGAGAGAGAGAGAGAGCGAGCACAGGCAGACAGAGGCAGAGGGAGAAGCAGGCTCCCTGCTGAGCAAGGAGCCCGATGTGGGACTCGATCCCAGGACGCTGGGATCATGACCTGAGCTGAAGGCAGCTGCTTAACCAACTGAGCCACCCAGGCGTCCCTGGTAGTTCTATTTTTAATGTTTCAAGGAACCTCCACACTGTCTTCCACAGTGGCTGCCCCAGGTTGAATTCCCACCAACAGTGCATATGGGTTCCTATTTCTCCACATCCTTACCAACACTTGTAGTTTTTTATGCTTTTTGATTTTAGCTATTCTGGCAGGTGTGAGATGATCTTAATGTGATTTTGATTTGTATTTCCCTGAGGTTGAGTGATGTTGAGGTCTTTTCATATCTTTGTCCATCTATATGTCGTCTTTGGAGAAATATCTGTTCAAGTCTTTTGCCCATTTTTAATTGGATTATTTGTTTCTAGTTCTGGAGATTTTAGGATTAAAAACACGATGGGGTTTTTGTGATTAAAAGGATGAGAAGACAATTCCAGGCAGTATTGTAAGTTATGATAATCCCATGATGGAAGACAGTATCTGCAGTTTAGAGCTGGCCCAGGGAAATTAACTGTGTGGCCTAAAGTTTTCTAGTTGGTAAATTGATAGGAGGCATTTAAAGCAAGGCCTCTCTAATTAAAACCCATGCTCTCTCTATAATGCTGTGATCCCTCTTGAAGGACTTTGGAGTAATTAACATTTTTTCCTAGGGGAAAACAAAATAAAAGAATTTTTAAGGTCTTTAGAAAGTGAAATATGGCAGGGTTTTTTTTTTTGTTTTTGTTTTTGTTTTTTTAGCAGCTTTCACTATCAAAAAATTCTTCTCTTAGTTTAACTTAAATCTGTACAATAGTTTAAGCCAGTTTCCTTTTCTTTTTTTCCAGTGTGGAAATAGGGAGTATGTGGACACTATCCTCTTCTAATCTTTAGACGCCAAGAGCAGATTATTGAGGAATAAGGGAACCTGGGCTGAGTTTTGCCATTAACTTCAGCTGTGTTGCCATGGGCTTGTTTCTTATACTCTCGGTGCTCTAGTTTCCAACAAAGCAAAATGAATGCCTGACTTACCCTGGAGAATTTTTTGGAGCACAGTCTAAGTTAATATGTAAAAACATTTATTTAGAAAGGTGCTTTGCGAATTCAGGATACTTCTATTTATGTGACTCTTAGAAAATTAGTGTTCATTTGTAATAATGAGAGTGAAGACAAGTATGTACTGCAGCTTCTGTGACAAATAGTGCTTATCAGTCATGGGCACTGTTTTGTGAGTTTTGACTTGACCACTGCCATTTGATCAGAATTAGCATGGAAAATGAAATCTGTGTGCCATCCTGATATAGGTACTTTTATAAATAGTGTTATAGAATAGCTAGGCTTTGTTCCCACCCCTACTCGAGGAGTTCTGCTGTCTGGCATAGTATCTGGTTCATAAAAAGATACTCAGTTTGTATGTTCATTGACGCAAGAATGCATGACGGACAGTGGTCACTTTTCTTCATAAATCTTATTTCATTCGTGATTCTACTCTGAATTCTTTCAAGTCCTCTATATTTTTCTTTATAAAACCCAGAGTTGAACACTTCATATGAAAACCTAATTAATGAATTTGGAATTAGTGATTTTGAGGTTTAAATACTTCCTGGTAAGTTCCCTCACCCTACTTTGGTCCTCTTACCCTTTTAAGAGAAGTCTGTGTTTTAAAACCTTAATTAAAAAGGGGATTCAGGTGTGCCTGGGTGGCTTAGTCGGTTAAGTGTCTCACTCTTGATCTCCGCACAGGTCTTGATCTCAGGGTTGTGAGTTCAGGCCCTGTGTTGGGCTCCATAATGGTCATGGAACCTGCTTATAAATAGGTAGGTAGGGGGACACCTGGGTGGCTCAGTGGGTTAAGCCACGAGTCCTGCATCGGGCTCTCTGCTGGGCAGGGAGCCTCCTTCTCTCTCTGCCTGCCTCTCTGCCTACTTGTGGTCTCTCTCTGTCAAATAAATAAATAAAATCTTTTAAAAAAAATAGGTAGGTAGGTAAATAGATAAATAGAGAAAGAAGGTAAGAAAGGTTTTTTTTTTTTTTTTTTTTTTTTTCCTTTTCTTAACAGAGATTGAGAAAGTAACATTACCCTGGAACAAATTGAGAAAGAAGAAGTACCCAAATCATTTTTTTTTAAGACTTTATTTATTTATTTGACAGAGACAGATATCACAAGTAGGTGGAGAGGCAGGCAGAGAGAGAGAGAGAGAGGAGGAAGCAGGCTCCCCGCTGAGCAGAGAGCCTGATGTGGGGCTCGATCCCACAACCCTGGGATCATGACCTGAGTGGAAGGCAGAGGCTTTAACCCACTGAGCCACACAGGCACCCCCCGCCCCAAATCATTTTAAGCAAGTCATAGTGTGTGTATCTGGAGGATAAGAACTTTAGTGCGTGAGTCTTAGAATATGGGGGAAGTGATTTTTATTTAGTCCAGCAGAGTGCATAATAGATCAGAGCTGCACAGAGAGTGGGAAATGAAAGCATAGTTCATCCTTGATCCTTTGTACTTAATCATGTTTTAAACCAATGATTCACACAAAACAATAAAACTGCATTTTAAAGACCAGATGCAAGAGTATGTGTAAAATTTCTCCATGTTTCATTTATTAAAACACTTGATTCCCTCCTAAAATTGGAGATAGAAGATATCATTGCTTCTCAGAATAAGGTACTCTCTGACTTTCAGAGCCTGCCAAAATTTTACTTCATAACTTATTTCCATTTTCCTCTTGGGGCTAAATGATTAATTGGCTCGTTCTAAAAGGCATGTTTTGGGTCACAGGCCTAAAAGGCAGAGTAAGTAAACAATGATTTGATCCCCTAGTATGCTTAATTAAATCACTAAGAACTTAAAAGTAAAATCATCCCTATAGAATACTTAGTCAACTGTAATAAAAAAATTTAATCACAACTGCTACATTTTGAAATCCTGGTTAGGCATTCTATTATCTGTCTTAAAGGGCTCTGCTGCATTGCTGACTCATAATCTGGGTCGTGTGGCATTTTCTTTGTGTCTTTTCTTCCCTAACGTGAAATTCCCTTCATTTCTAACCACATTTCTCTTTTCATCTTAATGTGATCTTCTTCTCTGAGATGCAGTATTTACTCATATTTTTTTGCCTTTGCCTTCTATTTTGTAAACTTATATCCTTGACCTAATCAGAGATGAAAATGTTAACCCTAGGATTAACTGACCAGTTTACCAACTATTGCTAAATAAGTAGCACATAGTTCTTTGTGTTGACACTTAATACATTGGTGAACATTTCACTCTCCACTGTTAAATGCCCCCTTAACACTTCTGTGATCCAGATTATGTATTTCCCAGTATATTAGTGATTATATAAGTACTTGGTAAGCCTAAAATCTAAAACCTTGCTAAAATTAAGAGGTTACTTAAATTACTTCTCCTTAATCTGTCAGCTCTGTCAGTCCATAAAAGAAGGCAATTAGATGAGTTTGACCAGACTTGTACTTCCAATCTTCATGGTGATTATTACTCTGTAGGCAGCTGCCCAGGAATTTTGTGATGATTTTTTCTCCATTATTTTCTTAGGTGTAGAAGTAGATTTTGAAAGTGTTAATTTACATCCCTTTTCTTTATTTTCTTGTGAAATGACACCAAATTGGCCCTTTTTTTTTTCATCTTCAGCCCCTTTTGTTCCCTCAGTGATAAGTGGTGATTCAGTCGCCTCATTTAATAGAATCATTGCTGCCAGCTGGTTTCTCATACTGGGCAACGACAGTCTGCAGGGCCCGCTCCCCAACAGTCTGCAGGGCCCGCTCCCCGTGTGCTGTAGGTTAATCATTTCATACAGATTCTTTTCTTCTTCCATTAGCTCCTTGTCCTTATGGCTGCGGCTGCACTTTCTCTTTACTTAGTTTACTTTTTTTTAATTGTTGGAGGTAAAGTTAACAGGAGCTTTTTTCATGCAGTCTGTCAGCTATTATCTGCTTTCCTTTCTCTTTTTAATAAAGGATGACGTGCTTCCTTATCTTTCTGACTACATTTTTTTTTTCTTTTTTCCCTTTTCTTTGTACATATTTTCAGATGTCAGGACATTGGAAAGTATGCTGGTTGAAGAATTAAGGACCCATGTTCCAGCTTGTTTTTCTCTGGTTATGTAACCTTAGGCAAGTCACTTAGCCTCTCCATACTTCCATTTCTTCTTTAAAAATCCCTCTTCTACTCATGTCCTGAATTTCGGAAGGTGTGCCTCACATTGCTACTGTTTCCTTGTGCTTCTCAGTTCGTGCCCCAGCCTTCACTGGTTTCTGGTATGGCTTACCACCGGAGTTGTACCTTATATGTACATATATTTGGCAGTAGAGATGTATAATCTTTTATTAGAAAGCATTAGGGTAGAAAATGTTTCAGTATTCTAAACTTTTCTGATTTTAGAAAGATAACACGGCTATCCAACATATCATAACACCAAAGTCAAACACACTAACATTGCTCTTTCTGCCACAAAGTGTATGTTCCATAAAATGACATATGTAAGACTATAAGCAGCCTCGTATTTTTCCAGGATCTTTTATCACCAAGGGAGCTTCGGCCCTAAACTTAAAAAAAAAATTGTGATTTTGGACTTGTGGTTTATGGGCAGTTATATGCTTCTACTCTCTCTTTTTTCTTAGAACTTCCCAGATAGCCTTTCTGATTTAAATTTCTAAGCTTACTAAAAAATTTGAGTTCTAGTATTTCACTTTCCTGGTTTCTTCACTTTTTCTAGGAATCCAGAACCAGTTTTTGATGGCTTTCATATGACATTGCTGCTGCTGCTTTTTTTTTTTTTAAGATTTTATTTATTTGAGAGAGGCAGAAAGCTTAGAGACAAAGTGCAAGCAGAGGTGGCGGGGCAGAAGGAGAGGGAGTAGCAGACTCCCCTCTGAGCAGGGATCCTGATTGTGATTAGGGGCTACATCCCAGGACCCCGGGGTCATGACCTGAACTGAAGTCAGACACTTAACTGACTGAGCCACCCAGGCACCCCTCTTCCAACATTGCTTTTACCTTCAGACAAGCCAGTTTTCCTTACTGCTGTGTCCCTGGAGAATCCCAATCCCAGTTCAAGCCTGTCTTAAAGCCAAGTCACAAGGCATTGAATTAATTAGCCTTCAGTTTTGAATTCCTGACTGGCCCTTGCCCCCACACCTCCCCCGCTGTTTTTTGTCTCTTAAGTTAGAACTTTGCTGCTATATTCAGATAATGCCACAAGGTGGTGCCCAAATAGCAGTGAATTTCTCTTTCTCACATTTCCAAGTGCCCGTCAATTTCCCAAGTTCTTTGCCCTTAAAGTACAGTCAAATATTTAGTAATGGAATTTTGTAAGGGATTATCCTGATTTGGAAAAGTATGTCAACATAGCAAGTGTTAACTCTAAACCCACCTTGATTTCTGTAATAATTCTCCTGGCTCATGACTTTCAAAATCTTTTACAGGCACTATCTGAAATAATAGGCCTTGAGAGGAAGCACTTAGGCTTATCATGTACATTTCATTATAAAGGTGATGAATGACTAGCCATGAAATTAGAGCTTGTATTGTGGTACTTCACGAAGCTTGTGTCACCAGATCATGTACGGTCTGTATTATCTCAGGTTTTGGTAAAAATATTAAATGGAAATTAAGCTACAAATTGAAGATGGATTGCCTAGATTTGTGTTTTTTGTTTTGGTTTTAGAAATAGGTCTTTGTTTCTCTTGATTATATGTGGTCATTTTTCTATGTGGGAATTATGGATTCCAGAAGATTTTTGACTCCTGAAAGTGCTCTGAAAATACTGAAATTTGATTTGCCTCTGAAATATTTTTTTCTGTGAGACTGTAATAGGGAAATATAACTAAAGCCGAGTGGCTACCATTTCCTTTTGAGCAAGAAGGCAGAAGAATATTGAAACATATTCTCTATCCCTATTGAATATTTTTAAAGATCAGTGAAGTGGGAATAACAGGCAATTATATGTAACCACTAACATAGTTGAGAAGTAGAATTAAAATAAATACATTATCAGCAAGACTGGATTGTGGAACTCAGTCAGTGGGTTGAACTCACAACCCTGAGATCAAGACCTGAGCTGAGATTAAGAGTTGAACACTTAGCCTAGTGAACCACCCAGGCGCCCCACTCCACAGACCTTTTATTTCTGTTAGCTCCAGATCTTTCTCTTTATTATAAATTACTAGTCACATTGTTTCCACTTAAAAAAAACACACACTTGGAAAGTTAAAAATATTAACTCTTGGAATCAGGTACAAGGGGACCAGGAAATCCTTGTCTCATGATTAAAGTTTGCTTATAATTTGGATTAAAGGGAAGTACCTGGTGGTATGAAGGGTACTCCCACTTCTAACACTGTCCTTACTTCCAGAGAGAAAACGACTGGAAGCCAAGCAGCGGGAAGATATCTGGGAAGGCAGAGACCAGTCTGCAGTTTGAACATCACTCAACAAAGGAGATAGTTCTGTGAATTCAGACAATATTTCAATAATCTTCAGATAGGAGGATCCTTCTAGAGTTGTATGTATGTGCAGAAGTGCTGGTTAATGAAAGAGAGAGAGAAAGCCATCAAGACAAGCACTGACTGGATACAGAAAGCAGATGGGCTCCTGTCCGTCTTCACTTCGAACTGCAGTTCTGTGGAACTACCCTCCTGTGTTGGGCATAGAAGGGAGCCACTGGGCAGGAAGTTCACTTGTGCCAGCTTGGAGAGGACTTCCAAGAGTCCCCTGGGTGGGGCAGGTCCCATGGTTAGCCTGACTCACGCATCTAAGATGTCTGAAGAAGTTATAGAGGAGTCAAACCTGCGATGATGGGAGATTTCGGCCTTGCAAAGGCGGCGTGCTCCCTCAGGCCTCACAGAGCTGAGGGCTGGTGGAGGGAGCAGTTAGTACCGAGGTGGAACAGTGTCTGAGGCACTTGGTTCTCACAGAATCAACACTGTCACCTCCAGAACTCCAGAGCGGGTGAGCTGCGGCAGATGTGGGTGTTTGGACTGAGCTGAGGCCTGGGGCTGCTCCAGCAGCCAGGGGCCTGCCAGCCTCCATCCTCACAGGAAATCAGCCGTGGAAGCCGTGTGCTAGTTCCAGTTGAAACAATACTATCATGTTGTGAGAGGGAGACATTAAAGCTCATTTGATGACACACATCAGTCTCTTTGTCAGTGTTGTCATTCCCACAAAAACCTTGGAGAACAGCTCTCCTCACATCTCCATCCCCGTGGTGCTGTGCACAGGTTCAGTGGATCCGCTGGCTGTGTTGAGCCGCACTGAGTAAACCGCTGCTCCTCTCTCTGCCCCAGACTATACTGCAAAACTGCGTCTCTTGGGATTGGTGTGCAGGAGCGCCCCTCCCCTTCTTGCCCTCCCTGGACACCCCCACCCCGGCCTCTGGCTTCCTCCTGTTTCTGTCACGCTGACATTCTGCAGAATGCATCTGGCACTCAGCAAGTTCTTGGTATCGCCTTCCCAGCCTGTGCCAGAGGCGCTTGGCAAGCGACACCAAACCATCCATTACAATGAAGAGTTGCCAGAAGAAAACAAACACCTCTGGGCAGTGAGAAATTTCCTAAAGGACACTGACGAGTCTGAGCCACCATTTAGGTTTTATTCATCTTCTACCTGCATTCTCATTGCTTTCGCAAAGAAGTTTTACGCTGAAGAAATGGTAGCGCTAGGCCCTAAGAGGCTGAGGTAAGGTAGCAAGAAATGAAGTCCCATCTGTGCTTTCACTGAGGGCAAGAGCCTCATATGTGTGTGATTTCACGCCCATGACAACGACAGAGTATTAGCATTACCTAGAACATGGTGGAGCGGGGGCTCTGTTCAAATGTTCCTCAAATGATGCTGGCCTTGGTTCTTAGCCCTGACTCAGCTATCCCTGCTGCTCTTCTGGTCTTGGGGCCCTCTTGGAGTTCTTCCTCAGCATTGTTTTCTCATTCTTGGTCAGTTCCGGAAGTGTCCCTTGTTCTTACTCAGTGCTTCCTTTTCAAATTTGGGGCATTGAAAAAAATCCTCTTGCCCCCCTGTCCTAGACCAAGGCACCTCTCTCTGGCAGGCAGCTACGGGACTTGTGCTCTCGGTCTTCACGCAGCGGGCTTCTCTCAAGACAGACAGGTCTGTCTGAACGATACGTATGCCTTGGAAAGGCAGCAAATTCTCCATATTGAATGGTTTATTTCTGAGGTATACCTTTGCTCTGTTTTGATTCCTCAAGGCTAAGAGTGACCTTAGGGAGTAAAAAAGATGATTGTTCCTATCACTTGTCTTTGAGGTACTCCCCCTTTCTGATAGCATTCTAGCTTTTAAGGGCCTTGTGAATGGTGACATAGAGCCACATGTTTATTACCCAGTTTTCTTGTATTACTCATAGCTTCAAAAGGCACTGCTCTCATTCTGATTCTGTATACTAGTAGAATATGCTTTTTTTTCAGCCCCCTCGAACTTTTAGATTTATCCTTATAATTAGGCCCAGAAAAGGGATTTGTTTTTAGCTCATACTGAAAGCTATGGAGTGTTGTTGCTTCTACCATTTGTAGAAAATGTGCTTTTTAGTTCTATTTTTCCAGTTACTGGGATTGATGTATAGTGGGAGGAGGTAGGAGGAGCTTCCATGGCCCAGCAAGGACTACACTGAGCGTGTCCAGATGGGAACCAGATCCTTGGTGCCATCTAACCCATGCCTTCACAAGCAGAGCTGACTGGAAAGCACCCTGTAGCTGCCTGTGGCTCCTCTGTTAGATGTTCCAGAAGACTGTGAATGCATTCTGCGAGGTGTTTTTCTTGCTTCGTGTATGTTAAATGACTAAATCCCAGTGTCACCTGGAATTTGTAGTAGAAAGGTATATTCCCCTTGAGTTCTGATAATGCTCCCCACAGAGTGAAGGTCTTGGTGGAAGAGAAATAAACTGGGCTTCTAATTAGTAAGCTGAGGTACCCAGCCCTTCAGCTTCTGTGGGACTAAAGAATGCTGAAGTGAAAATCTTCTGACATATTTGGTGGTTGGTATTCTGTTAACATTCCTCATCTAGTTACAAGTCATGCCAGCCACCAGTCTTCCTATGTCCTTCCCTTTCAACTCCGTGGTGTAACAGCACAGCCCTTGTATAGCTTTTTCCAAGAATTGGAACTGGCTGCACCTACCGAACGTGTGATGTGGGCAGCAAGACTGAGACCAGAGCCAGTGGCTGGCCGCCTGGCCTGCTTTTCCTGGCTCTTGGAAACTGGATCCAGGAAGAAGCGGTGGGTCACCTCCCTGCCTGAATGTAGTCATCAGTCGCCACACTCCCCCACGGGCTGCGCATTCTTTCACAGACCATTAGCCGCATGTGCGAGTATAATGTTCTTACTGTTCGGGCGATGTTTGCTGGGTCCAACAGGAAATCAGTCCTTCCCTTGTTTACCTAAACTGCCGTGCCAAGATGTAATGCTCCCTTTGCCTAATGAAGGACATGAAGGAGTGGAGGAGAGAGAAGGTAGAAGAGAAGAAGGAAGAAAGTACGTCTTTATATTCATAGAGGATAGCTACAGGTCGTGTCCCTTGTTACTCCCTGAGGAGGGGATGGCGCGCATGATGTGGGGAGGGGAGTACTATTGTCAGTCTGTCCATCTGCTACCGTTCATGTTGGTTTTGCAGCCTCAGTTATGAAAATTTACAATCCTTGGATTTTTCCTTCTTGCCGCCTCCCTTTCATCCCTTGACCTTTCTGACCCACGTTTCAGCGCTGATCCTGGGGAGGGAATTGGGAAGCAGATGATAGACTAGTATGAGGACTGTTGTGAGTAGTGTGTCCCCCACACATCCTAGTCCCCAGCTCAGCAAGAGTGGAAGAAGTTAGACTTCGTATGCTGGGAACTGCAAAGAGCCAGTCTTATCTTTGTAGCTGTCCATAGTGAGCAACCTTTATTGGCATTAGAGCATCAAACCTGTAAAGATCATCTCTTATGTGTGTCTAATTTATTCCACGCGAAGTTCACTCCAGAAGCTTGATTGAGACCTGAAATTTAGGCCAGTCCTGAGACGCACAGTGATCTTGAGGGAGACTGGATTGCCTGCCAGGTGAATGGCATATATATTTTTTTCCATGGCAGAGGCCCTGGCAGCAGCTGGAGCCCATACCACCGCAGCAGTCTTTCTGCTTGGCCTTCTCTTGCTGTTCTGTAGGAAGGCCCCATCTGGCCAGCTCTGCAAATCCTGCCCCTTCGCAAGCACTCAGTAATTGGTGGTGTTGGCTCATCAGGAGATAAGGGGATGCCTGAGGCCTACGCTCCCAGAAGCATAGAAACACCCATATGTGCGGTAGGATAAAGGTAAAGGCACTAGAGTGGATTCTTAGGAGTAACAGATGAGTTCTAAACGAGTACAGACCAAATGAGGGCCTGGATTCATCAAGATCTCTGCCAGTTGTTACTTTGAGCTTCTAGCAGAGTTAATCCTACCTCCTGTGTATTTTTATCCTTTTGCCCCCTACTCCTCCAAGACATTTGCAAAGCACCATTCAAATGGGGGACTGAGCCATAGTCCATCTCTAAGGAACTGATTGCTCCTGAACCAGGAACTCTGGGGCAAGATCCAGTAAAGACTGGGTCTCCTTGTGGAAGATGAGCCCAGCTCAACAAAGCCTGGAGGCCATAGACCATAGACCAAAGGCCTTTAGGGGACAGGCCCAGAGTCCTCCTGAAGGAGCAGAACCATTTTGGTTTGGTGATCTTGCCATCAAAAGGCTTCCTGAGCAGTTCCTGGTGCCCCTTGGCACTGACCCCTTTCCCTCTGAGTTAGGGCTCTACGAAGGGCATGGCTCCAATAAGCTGAGGTATCTGGTGTGTGGGCAGCAGCCGGAAGTGTGCAGTCATGGCTTCAGATGAGGTTGTTCCTGAGACGCTGCTCCTGCTCCAGGGAGAGGTCTGTATTAGCTCGGTAGGAATCCCCTGTGGACCAAAGGAGAACGGGTAAGAAGCCAACCCTCCCATGCTCTTATCCCCTTCCTGACAATTTCTCTCCTCTCTCTCTCTCTCTCTCTCTCACACACACACAGAATTGCATTCTGCCCCACTCACCCTTTAACATCAGGTCAGTCATAGGCATAAACATTTTGTAGAAACAGACCTTGCTGTGTAGTTTCGGGCATATCAGGAAGAACATGCTATTGAGTGGAAAGGGTTGTGCTGATACTCTTTGCCTACCCACCATCCCCCAGATTCATTCTCTGCCCTTCTTTGTTTTCTCTGTGCCCTAGGTAGCTTCCCTCTGGCTTTCTCAGCCTCTGTTCCTGGTTGATTTAGGTCAATGAAAAGCAACAGCAGGAGATTAGTGGATAGAAGGAGGGAGACGTTGGGGTATTTCTTCCCTGTTCTGTGGTGGTGGCCTCCCTTGCCTCCTGCTCCGGTCAGGTTCTCCCTCCAAGCTTGAACTTTAACTTGCCTCTAGGACACCCTGTGCCCCTTCAAGCTGAAAGGCCTTAACAATTTCCCACTCTGGCTTATCCTCAGAAGCCTCCACAGCGCTCATTTCCTTAATCCTATTCACCCCTCTATAAACAGCCCTTTCATTAAATAACTGTATTCTCAACTGGTATGTCCTCTGTTTTTTGCAAGCACCCCTACAGTGCTCAAAAGTACACTGTTTTTCTTTCCTCCCTCGCCGCCCTGGATCCCTTGCAGCCCACCACTAGCATTCTGGAGGCTCTCTCCACTGTGCAGGTTCTTGTCCCTGGTAACTCTGATGTTCCTGTCTCAGTTTGTGGCAGCAAAACCTACTCAGTTACACAATTCACAATTTTGAATCCTTGGACTATTTCCTTTTTCTCTTCTTATGGTCTTGCATCCATTGCTAGAGTTACCCTTCTGAAAACATAAATCTTATCTTTTTGCCCCCCCTTAACTAAAATTGGTCAGTGGTTCCCAGACACACAGGAGAGTCATTCTCTTAGCAAGAACCATCATAACCCCCCTTGCAAAGCACTTCAGTGGGTTTGAAGTACATGGTTCCATTTTAAAAAAGAAAGCTTCTTTGAGGTTGAGATGTTCCTCAATCTTACAGCTAGAAAGTGGTGGACTTGGATTTGGAACCCAATGAAGCCTTTGGGGGCCAAATCTTGTGCTCGTTCTCTAGTCTTCCCTTCTTCCCGGATTTGGGCCTCTCCTTTGAAACCTGGTTCAAACATCGTTTCCTCTGGGAGACCTCGCCAGCCCCCAAGACGTTGCTTTCTCTCTGTGCCTGCTCAGCATTAGTTCTTACGAGTTTGGAATAATCAGGAGTACTGGGGTTATCCATTGGCATGCCTGCTTACCCTGTTTGACACTGAGCTCCACATTTTACTCCTTTATTTTCCTAGTGCCTAGCACAGTATTCGACACAAAAGTAGGTCTTCAATGTTTGTTGATTGAATAAACCAGTCCTGGCCCGCCCTATGTGCTAAGCTGGGTGTGAACACACACGCCCCGTAGCAAGTTCAGGCATTTCTAACTTGAAGCTGGAGGAGGCACTGCTACCCTCTACACAGACAAGTAGGGCAACTATCTCTTTATTCTGTCCCCTACTGAGTCTGCTTCTTCCATTGTCCAATACGACCAATCCTGCAAGTGTCCTGAGCCCTGTCCTCTGTGGCCACCTTCTTGTGCTCAGTGATCCCAGCTGGAGACAGCAACACAGAGCTGGCGGACTTCTCCTGCCTGTGAGGCAGTCAATTTAGGACGGGCACGACTAAGAAGGACCCTATGAAAGGGAGGGTGAACAATAATGGGACTGGGAAAGAGAAATCCGGACTTGGCTTGAAGTAACAGAAAAGATTCCGGGACAGATGGAAGACTGAGTTTATAATCCAAACAGCCTTAAGGACAAAGAAGGGTGTAGAAGTCAGTCGTGACTGGGTAAGGCTGCTGGTGTCACCAGTTGGGTCTAGAAATGGACCTATGAAGACGTCAAGGGAAGTTCATCTCTGTCCTACCCCTAGCCTTCCACATCCACCTTCCAGCCCACGGAGGGTGCGGGCAGGGGCTCCCAGCTCCCCGAGCCTATAGGCTGCTGGCCCCACGAGGGCTCGTGGTTACCTGTGTGGCAGTTGTGCAGCCACACGCGGTGCCCATCATACTTGCAGTGGCACCGCATCATGTTGTTCGAGAAGTCAGACTCCGCCACCTCGAACTGGGGGTTCACAACCACCTGCAGAGAGACAAGGGGACAAGTGAAAGCAGGTGACGATCGTGGCTGCGATCACCCCTTACATTGCACACAGTCTCGCAAAGGGTATTTATGCCCTTCTCTTCACTAGCCCTTCCAGGCACCCAGAGGGCAGGCATTAACGTTCCTATGCTACGTTGTCCACTGACTCAAGACTCAAACCCTCGGGATCCTCCTTCGGTGTTCAAGTGCGAGACCTGTTGGAGACCCTGTTTGTGAAACTCTTCCCTCATGGGACTGCAGGGAGACTTTTGGAATATCTGCAGGAAATGGAGTTCCTATGGGGGATCCCCAAGCCTCCTTACCTGGAAGATGTAATTCCCAGGGCCCACATCTGTGATATCCACCCACTGGCAATCGATGTCATGCCGGTAGGTGTCCCAGCAGCCGACAGTCACTCCCTGCTCCCCGAAGTTGGCACATGCATAGCGCTTCTGCAGTCCTGTAAGGAAGGGCACTGACGATTACTCCCTCCGGCCGGGGGTGGGGCTCGGGACCCTGCACGCCGGGCTCTACACACTGAATCCTCACACCCTAAGAGCAATCAGACGAGGGACCTGCAGTTCTGTTAGGAATCTGGGAATCGGAGCCCAAATTCGTAATAACCCTGAATCCAGCAAAGTAGCAAACCCCATGTGTGACAGAGAGGATTTCTCTAGATGCTCTAGGGGGAACTCCTGTTGGCCTAGGAATTACGGGTGGAAAGTTCCAGCCCTATGTCCTTCCGACCCTCCGAAGAGCGAGCGTTTGCCATGCCATTCTGAAAGGCTAGGAACTGTGGGACTGCAAACAGGAATCAGACAATTCGTGTCCTCAGAGAACTTAGCCAGAGTGAAACAGGCCTGCAACTCTTCTCCAAAACCGAGAGTATAAAGCCTTTACGGGTGGTACCAAGTGTGCTGGGAATGCAGCAGCAGCAGGGACCTTCCACCTAAGATGTCAGGAGGTAAGACACTGATCTTTCTGGAGTGCCTTGAGTGCTGGCTGTTGCCAGACCAGAGTCTCCAGGTGCCTGAGGGGGTCTTGGCTGAGGGCGGAAAGGAGCCTCACCGGGACGGGGCTGAGGAAGAGAACACCAGGAGGCTGAGTGCCCGGGGATCTGCCTACCTGTGGGGCAGTGTGTGTCCTCCAGGCAGAAGCTGGCCTTGTGCCCCTCAGCCACCTTGGAGCCATTGAGAGTGAGTAGGTCATAGTGAGTGAAGACCTCGATGCTGTGGTAGTGCCTGCGGGAGGGGAAGCGCTGTAAGCCTAGAGCAGTCAGCAGGCTAGACCCAGGCGCTGGGCCCCATCACTATCCAGAGGGCAACGGTATCATCAGAGCAGCGCCCTTCTCCCTCTCCAAGCCAGGATCCGTGGGACCACGGTCTACCTTCTGGCAACTCCTGCCCGGCAGCCAGGCACAGCTGCCCTCACCCGGTGTGGACCCAGGTGAGGAGGGGAGAGCACGACCCTGTGAGCCTCCGGGAGGCTGGTGCCTGGCCATGAGGCCCAATCGGAGGCAGGAGGGAGGGGCACCTCCAGGAACCAGCCTCCGGCCAATCTGCCAAGGAGGGGTGCTTACTCTGCTCCCTGGGAGCCTGCGACCAAATTGCTACCATTGTTTCCAATCCAGGCCTGATGACAACTCTGTTCCTGCTACCGGGGAAGGTGCTCATTATCTCAGCAAGGCCAAGTCCCAAGCTTCACTCCGCTTTCCCCACCCACGCTGTGTCCGGAAGGCAGAAACCACCCCTTTCCCGTTCTGCCTTTGTCACAGGCCTTGTCTCTCCTGTCTGGACTGGAGACTCCCGATAGGAAAGAATGCCCATTGTCTCCTTTCAGTCCCTGCTTTTCTTTGGGCGGCCTCGCTCTGCTGCTGCAGAAGCCAGCAAGCTTTTTCTGCAGAGCCAGCATCCTGGTTGGGATGTCTATTTTGGGTTTCCAGGTTTCTAGGAGTCCTCACTTTATGTGGCTTTTAAAGACAAGGCCTAAGTCCACCACAGAGAAATTAACCGTCCATGTCATTCTAACAAAGACCAGCTGTGCTGGCCGTGAGTGCTTCGCTGGCCGCTGCTGGGGGAGTGCACCCTGCCAGCACCGTCAAGGGCAGTACATGGGGGGCAGGCTGGTCAGTGCCCCTGCAGTTCCCAGGAAGGAAGGCTCTCACTTCGAGTGCGCACCCCTCCCGGGAGAGCACCCGGGCTCAGGGGGAGACCACACTGGCTTGATTCTTGCTTAACTGTTTGTCCCTGGAGAGCCACGGCCTGAGTGAGCACTGACCTGTGGCACTGGTGCCAAATCCAGCTGTGGCGTCCTGTCTTGGGACGGAAGTCGGCCCGGCCCAGGTTGTAGATCTGGGAGGAGAAGCGCAGGAGGCGCCGGTGGCCGTAGGGCCAGTCCATGTGGTCGGCAGACTGGGACAGGCAGTTCTCTTCGTGCGCGCAGTACAGCTGGCTGAGCGGCCGGTCCTCCAGGTAGGCCGTCTCCTGCACGAGCTGGGCATCCATCACCAGGTCTGGAGTGCCTGCGGCCACAGGGGAAAGGGAAGGAGGCAGCCGTGTTGCTCTCGGGCGAGAGGCTCTCTGGGGGGGCTACCAGCAGGGCAGGGCTCTCCCCAGGACAGGAGTTAGGAGAGTGGGTTCAAGTGCTCCCGCGCCCTGGTTAGGCATGACGGCTTTGGAGTCGGGGCTGCCGGCGTTCGAGTCTTGTTTCGTTTCAGGCCACACCTTTCACTAGATCTGTAACTTGCTGAAGCTTCTGGCTCTCACTTTCCCCATTCCTAAGATGGGGCTCCTAATGACGCCAGTAGTGCCAGTACCCGTAACATGCTCAGGTCACTGTCGGGTAAGCAGCCCTCGATGTAAGCTGGTATTTCCTTTGGATTTTTTTTTTTTTTAAAGATTTTTATTTATTTGTTAGAGAGAGCGAGCACAGGCAGACAGAGTGGCAGGCAGAGGCAGAGGGAGAAGCAGGCTCCCTGCCAAGCAAGGAGCCCGATGTGGGACTTGATCCCAGGACGCTGGGATCATGACCTGAGCCGAAGGCAGCTGCTTAACCAACTGAGCCACCCAGGCGTCCCTGGTATTTCCTTTGTAAAATGCTCCTCAGCTTCCAAGTGCCTCTTTGTGGTCTAGCTCACACAGCCCCTCCTGAGCCCCGCTGCCTAGCTTGGCTTCCCCAGCTCAGTCACTCTCTCTGTGTCTCAGTTCCTTCCAGGGAGGGGCACGGAGGGGAGAGGGCTGGCAGGAAGAGTCGGAAGAGATCAACTCTGAGCCTGCTCCTGGGCTCTGCCATTCGGTCCACCCTGCTGCCGTTTGAGGCCCGTGTCTCCCGCAGGGTCCTTGTTCTAACCTGACTGCTCTCCTGGGTACTTGCACCAGCCTGTCCTGTGCATTCTTCCCTGACGACATTCCTGGTGCTTCTCTGTACGCAAGCGTCCACTATGCCGGAAATGCCTGTTCCCTTCCAGCCACAGGGGCTCTCACCCACCTTGGAGCCCCATGTGTCCTCGCCCCCGTGCCAGTGGAGCTCTGCTGCTGTTACCATGTCACATCAGGGGAGAAAAGTTGCCCGTTCTCAGGGCTTTGCCTTGCAAGAGCAGGGTGACAGTTCAGATCTGGGGAGAGGCATCAGTCGGGTGAGAGTCTATGTGCTGAGGACGGTGAGATGGGACTGCTGGTTAGTTTCAGCAGGTGGGCACTGCGGCTGGCAGCGGGGGCTGGGCTGGGTGGCCAGAGAGGGGGCCTGGACCATCACCAAATGCTCCTGAAAGTCCTGTGCTTATTCCTAGGCTATGCTCATGGCAAACCCTTGAGTTCCTGAGGGAAAGAAGGAGAGCTTCCAGAGAGACGGAGAAGGAGAGAGGGCAAAGAAGAAAAGGAATGAGAAAGATCACGGGAGAAATAGGATGGTCACACAGTGGGCAGGTCGCCTGTCTGTGCTTGCCCGTGGCAAAATGTCAGAAGCCTTCAAGCTGAGAGCTGCTGCTCTGAGGGAGGAGTGCAGGGGTCCCAGGCCGGGGAGCAGGCCCCCAGTGCGCTGGGAAGGCGCAGGCTGGTGCCAAAGCTCCCTGCTGGCGAGGGTGTGCCGTGAAGACCCGGTATTTTCTAAGGCACACGGGACGGAGAAGAGCGCTCAGGCTCGCTGACAAAGATCAAGGATGTCTTGGCGCGGAAGCCTGGCTGGGGAGAAGGTCAAGTGGCCACACGGTGTGGTGCCAGCCGCAGCCTTGGGACCAGATATAGTATTTCGGCATCGACCTGGTGGGTGGGTATCAGACCGATGCTGCCGCCTGGAGAATCCGGATGCGTGGGGTGGACTGCTGCCTCAGAACAGTCTTGTCCTGTAGCCTGCCGGGGAACCCACAGCTCAGGAAGAGGACAGGGGGTTGTGGCCTAGTGCGTGTGTACAGAATTCCCAGCAGAAAAGGCTGCCCTTACTAAGTCTAACACATTCTCTTGTTTTCTCACCTGTTTTTTTTTTCTTTTTTTCAACTTTTGGTCACGACACAGAAAGTGAAAAACATGACTGTGCATCCTCGTGTGTTCCCCTATCCTCTGCTTTAACCTTCACCATAACCCTGTGAGCAGGGCAGGACTGGGTCCCCAGGGGATGGGTGACTTGGGCACCCACAGCTGGTAAGGGCAGGGCCGCTGCTCCAAGTCCAGCCCTCCTTCCTCCCCCCACCCTTCCAGGCCCTCCCTGAGAACGGGCGGTGTGGGCTGGCCAGGGGTCGGCGGCACCGTGGGTGCACCGTGGGTGCTACTCACTGTCTGTGCAGGAGACCCCGGCTGAGGAGCGCCCTGAGCCATGGGAGCAGAGCACCGGCCCGTGCCTCTGACACTGCTGCAGGGCCAGCTCTGTGCCAGAGCAGCGCACACCACTCATCACCACGTCGGTGGCCCCCGGTGTCCCCTGCCAGTACCAGGTGTCCTGAGAAAAGAGCCGGTGGCGCCCAGTCAGCGGGGAGGGATGCTTTGGAGTCATCCCCTCCGATGCCCGTCTGACGCTGGAACCCCATTGGACTGCCGCCACCTGGCTGTGCCTGGCCCTGGCTTGAAAGTCTCCAGCCTGGCGACATTCCCCGCTGCTTTGCACCTGTCCAGCAGCAGAAGTTTCTCCCATGCATTGAGGCAGGGAGATCCTTCCGCCACTGGCCTTGCCCCACCCTCTCCCACACGGCAGCCCTCAGCTGTTGAAGAGGACGGTCCTGTTCCCTTGCTGTCCGCTCAGGCCCTGTCTCTCCAGCCTTGCTTCCCATAGCCAGGTGGTGGGGGGTGGCGGTGCTCATGATTGGGCCCCGTTTCCTAGGGGCAGGGTGCCCGGCATCCCCCCGCCGGCCAGTGTGGCCCCAGCAGAGGACATTGTGCCAACCCAGCCACTCCACGGCCTTGTGGTTTTCTTTCCCGGATCCCTCTTGAATCTACCCACATCTCCCCCAGGACTGCCACTAGTCTGGGCCACGCCAGCATCGTCTCTCAGCGGGGCCGCTGCAGTGAGTGTCCGAGTTCTCGCTGGCCCAGCAGTGTGCCGAACAGCACAGAAGAAATGTTTGAGACATCTGCAGTGCAGACTTGAACGTTTGCCAGCCTCTTCCTCCCTCCCTCCCACATCACACCCTTGATAGCCCCACCCCGGCCCCAGTCCCCGATCTTCCCAGTGGGGTCAAGCTTCTCCCGCATGGGCTGTGTATCCCCACCCCACCTGGTCTCCTGAGCCTCGAGTCCTCTTCCCTAGAGAGGGAAGTACGGGCCTGTTGCATGAATGTTTTGTTAACGACTGCCTTCCCCACTTCGCTGACTGTTCCCGAGGCAGGGGCTGTGTCTTGTTCACCACACTGTCCCCAGGCCCCAGCATGACATCGGCCCCCAGTTTCACTCAGTAACTAATCACGGAAGGAATGCATGAATGAGTTGTTAGTACTTTTAGCAGAGGAAGTCTGGAAGCGAGACAGGGACCTACCTTGATCGCGTGGTTGGCAAAACCCAGGCCGAGCTGTCGACAGGCCACCATGGCTTCGGTGAGCCCCCAGTGGTCACTGCACACGGCCCCCCAGCGCTGGACTCCGTTCACCTCCACCTGCACTTCCACTACACCCTCCTCTGGGCTGCGCCCGCCGGCCAGGCGCACCTGCAGCAGTCAGAGGGGTGTGAGGAGCACGGCAGCCTCCAGGCGGAGGGCTCAGGACTACAAGCCTGGAGCCAGGTCCCAGCCAGCTCTCCCCTTCTCTGGCTTCATCTCCCTTTCTGTCACTTGAGATACTTTGCTAGAGAGTCCCTGCTGTCCCTTCCCACTGGAGCAGTCGGACTCAAGGTGTCTGCCCCTACCGTTAACGATGACTTGCCAGGTGCAAAAGGCTCTCGTATCTCTCGTTGCATTCAGGATAACCCCAGGAGACAACTAACCCCAACTGACTGAAGACAGAGCCAATCTCAGAGACATGAGTGACTTGTCCACTGTCCACTTGACACATGACACCTGAACTCTGGCCATTCTATGCAGCCTCGCAGTGACACGCCCCAGCACCGACAGCGCTGGGGTCCTCTGCCCTAGCCCCCTTCTTTCTCAGCCTCACAGGGCACCTATCGTGGGAAATTGCATCCGCATGAAGGGCCCCCGTCACCACAGGACATCTCTGAAGGCAAGACCCTGGCCTTGAGGACACATGGGCCAGGCCGGGGAGGCTTAGAGGAGAGGCTTTCCAGACCAGCTCTGAGGACCCCCTCTCCATGGGCTCCGTGTGGTGTCCTGGGGTGCCCTCGGGGCTTTCCAACCCCCCAGCCAGAGGCTACGCCCGAAGCTGAGCTCACCTGATTCTTGAAGCCCATGTCAGGGATGTTGCACCTGACGGCAGCATCATTCTCGTGTTGACAGCCATTCTGGGACCCCTCCAGTGACGGGCAGTCACTGAGGGTCCGCTCAGAGCCCCTGCAGCGCACCTCTCTCAGGTGGATGGGTCCCAAACCTAGCAGGGAGAGGGGGAAGGGCCGTGTAAAGCTCCGCCTCTAGAACTCTACCCCCGTGGCTTCCCCCCCATAGTCGGAGAACTTTCTGTCCTGGGCCTCAGCACCAGGGCCACCAAGGGACAGAGCAGTGGCCCATCCACGGCCTCCTACTCCTGACCCCAGGCCTCCTCGCTTACCCTGGCCCAGCTGGGCCCCAAAGAGGGCCTCCCGAGCTGAGCCAAAGCCAAGCTGACGGCACACAATGCTGGCGGAGATGAGGTTCCATCCGTGGTCGCAGACCGTCCCCCACTGGTGGTTCATGAGCACCTCGACACGGCCCTCTCCCACCTGGGCTCCCGAGCGGAGGCGCACCTTCAGCTCCTGCTGGGAGAAAATCGGCTTCAGGACGGGCAGAGGAGGCAGCAGCAGGCACGGCGGAGCTGCTGGGGGGAGCCTGGGCCAGGCCTCTTCCTGCAGGTGAACCGATGACTGGGGGTTCCAGTCCCACTCTGGTGGTTCAGAGCTACTGCCTCGAATACGCCAGTAAGCTGTTCTTCTCAAGCGCCCTTCCCTCATGACAAAGAGCCACTGCACGGCCACAGTGGTAACAAGGGAGCCTTAGGAACTGGGGTTCCTGGCCTTCACAACTCTCTACCTGCTCTCTTGGTGGCGAGGGTGGGGGTGTCCAGCCCTGGCTCCTTCCTTGTCCTTGGGGTTAAACTAGATCAGTGTTCCCAACGGAATCCGTGAGATGATTTCAAGCCGAGCAGGGACGTCGTATGAATGAAGCTGACTCACACGGTGGGGCAGTGATTTCTGTGTAAATCTTCTCCAGTCCTTCCTGTTTCACAGAGGACGCTATCCCACTGCTGGGAGGCCATGTCCGTAACACCTCACCAGCACTTGCTTGTTGCTTTTTCTAACAGAGGGCCAGACTCAGGTTCACTACCTTTGGCCTCAACCGGGTGTTAGCTACGATGTAATTACTGTCTTTATGGTTACCTGCTATTCCTGGCCAGTGATGTCACCTTTCCATTTATGGGTGCGTTATAAACGGTTCCTTTTAAATAAATCCCACATTTCTACCATGCTAGGCTTCACTCTCCTCCTCCCAGTCTGCATCAAGTCCTCCTCAATGGGGGCGATTGGTCCTTCCGCTCCTGCCTGTCCCGGAGTGTCCCTCCCTTCCCGTCCCTCCCACCCACTCCTGCTGCCTCCTGGCAGGACCCACCTCTGCCCGGGACTCCTTGTGCCCTGGCTTTGCCTTCACAAGGCGGAAGCGGGGCCCCGCCACACAGCTGACCACAGCGTGCATGCCGCCTGGGCAGGCCGGCCGCAGGTTGCCCCGAGCTGGGGCCACCTGCACTTGGCAGTTGGCCAGGTGGGGCTCTGTCCCCAGGCAGCTGACCCGGTGGATCCAGAAGGAATTCTTCTGTGTCAGGCTCTTCAACCTGGAAGACAAGGGAGCCTGAAGGTGGGGAGGGGTTGAGGGAGCTCAGGGGTCAGGGAGGCCAAGGCACTGGGGAGGAAAGGGACATGCCCTGCCCCTTCGTGCCACACCCCTCAGCACCCTCCCCTCGGGATGTGGCTCCTCACCTAGATTTAGGGTCCTTCAGCTTCAAATTCCAGACTTTCCTAGGTGAGAGAAAACAAGTCAGGGGGATGGAGGGAGTGCTGAATACCGGCGTGCCCCGGCTGTTCATGGCTGTCCTTGAGTTTGCACGGGGATTCCGTCCAGAAACGCGCCTACATTATTTTAGCGCCAAGCCGCACAGCAGCCCTGGCAGGGTGGTCTCGTCGCAGACACTGGTGATCTCCATATCACAGGGAGAACGGTGGGGCCCAGCAAGGTACCTCCCTCAACTAGTCCCAAACTGGGATCTCTTCGGCACTGGACTGCCCCTGAGTGGGCAGCCCCCAGCTTGCCCTCTCCCCATGCGGATGGACGGGGCCTGCAGGGAGTGCCCTGAGAAACATGACCCAGTGTAAAGGTCCTCTGGGGGCAGGTGCAAGTTGAAGGCTTTGCTGGTAGGGGCTGCCCACCCAGAGGCTATAATCAGGGCTGCCCTCCTCGGGGGTGTTAAGCGAGCCAGCCGGGCCCAGAGGTGCAATTACCAGGCAGTGGGGAGTCAGGGGCCCACATCCCAGTCATCCCCAGGGATGGAGCCCTGTGGCTGGTCCCAGGGAGCAGACCCATCAAAGAGCCACTCAACTGACTGGGGGTGGGCAAGGGGACACCACACAGACGGAGTGTTGGGGGTGTCTCCCTTGATGAGAAACACACAGAGTTTTCACTGGCACAGAGCTGGTGTCATTTAGAGGCTGATGCAATCTTGTGACAGTTCGATCACGTTTTGGACAGAGTATTTTTATGTCTCCTCTCCCAAGTGCTGCCCCGCCCTCCGCCTTGATCGCATGCGCAGCAGTCAAAGCCTGGCTCCGATCAGAGCAGAGGAAATTCCCTGCCAACTGGCTGATCGAGGCCCGGAGGCCCTCCCGATGGCCGTGGCATGTTACGGGCAGAGCCGAGGCTGGGGCTCAGGTGGTCTGTCCTGGCGGGTCCTGCCAGAAGCATCTTCAGTCAAGTCCACTTCTTTAGCCAGGGACGCGGGTTTGCATTCAGCTCTTTTCAGCTCTTTCCATATGACTAGCAAGGACTGTTTTTCTTTTCTGACCGTTTCTAGGTACTTCCCAGGGTCTCCAAGTTCATCCTCTGTCCTCATTTTTCTGAAAGCCCGCAGCGCAGGAAGTCTGTGGGGCCTGTTTCCCTCCCTGTCCCATACCCAGGGAGTGTCCTGCCATCTCCCTGGACTCTGCCCTGCCCATCTCCCTGGACTCTGTAAGGCCCTGGATGTCACAAGCACACACACACACACACACGGGAGCACATGTGAATAGCTCGCACAGGCGTGCACACACTTCGGCCACCGCCCCACAACCCCACGCCCCCCACGGCCCTCTGCCCACCGGTTCTCCCTACCTGTAGTAGAGGCTGTTGACAGGTGCCTCTTTGGGGAAGCCCAGCATGCCACACACCACCTTGCTGTTGTCCCTGGTCCAGTCCTGGTCACACACCTGCCGCCAGTGGCCCTCGTACTTCACCTCCACCGCCCCCTCGGTCACCAGGCTGTGCCGCTTGGCACTGGCGAGGATGGGTTTGAGCCGCACCTCCTCCAGCCGCCGGCCCTGCAGGGCGCGTAAGTTACCATGGGCCCCAGGCTTCCTGCCCCTGCTGAGCCTGCTGCAGGCCTTCATGTGGGCAAGCGAGGGCTCAGAACACTTAAAGATCACCCCCCAACCCCGGCCCTCCCCAGGCAGGTCAGGAAACAGAGGCCCAGATACAAGCGTATTTGCCAAGGCCACACAGTGAGCACGAGGCAGAACCTCGGTCTGTCTGCACTCCTCCCCCTCAATTCCAGAGAGAACCAGGCAGATCTGTGCCCTCCCTGGGATCAGGTTCGGGGCCTTTGGAGTTTGGGAGACTTCCGTGGGGTGCAGAGGGACCTTCTCTGTGCCACCTGGGGAGAGCTGAAGATTGTCACAGATCTGCTGCTTGAGACTACCAGCAGGATCCTTGGCCCAGGGGACCCCGAGTCTGGGGAGACTTAGACCATGAAGATCACTGCACCCTGGTCTGCTGCATCTGTGGGCCAGGGCCAGCTGTCTTCAGGCTAGGGCTGCCCAGCAGTGGAGGGTAAGGGCCAGGACCTGCCCTGCCTGCTTCTGTTGTTTGGCTTGGGCTGTTTTTAGCTCGAGGTTGTTTGTGCCGGGAAGAGGCAGCAATTGTGGCCGGCCTTGTGGGTAAGGCAGCCCCGCACCCCCTCCTGCCTCCCTTACAGGGAGCAGCTTCAGCGATCCCCAGAAGCCCCAGCCTGGACCCCCCAGCCCCCCAGCCTCGCCTGCTACAGGCGGGGCCTCTGTCCATGCACCTGCTCTGGGCCACCAACAGGAGGATGTCCCAGGCGACGTTTCTCAACCCAGTCTGCTGCTCCCTTTCTCTTCCTTCTTCTACCAGCTTCATCACCCAGGAGGCTCTATGTCCCATGACTCAACCCTTGGCTCAGGCCAAGGCCTGGAAGGCCTCCTTACCTGGGGCTCAAGGGCATTGGAGACCCTCTCAGAAAGATAGCCGCGCTGGCGCTGGGGGTGGCACACCACCCCGATGTCCTCCGAGTGGCTGCAGTCGCTGACACCCCAGCCATTAGATCTGCACTGGTCCAGGGAGCTCTCGGTGCCCATACAGCGCACATTGTCCAGCCAGATGGGTCCTGAGGGCAGGGGAAGGGGGGTGCTTAGGGACAGAGAGGCATTTGTGGGCTGTGCCTCCTTCCTAGGCCCCCACAGGTATCAACTGTCTTCTTCCAGAGCCTGCGTAGAAAGTAAGGGTGGGGGAGAGGAGTCGGTTCTCCTGGGATCTTGGTATCTATAACCCTACTTACTGCCAAGAGGAGGTAGAATCTGTTTTTGGAAAATGCCAGGTAGGTCTAGCAATCAGATCTACCTGTCCACCTATCCCTCTGTCCATTCATCCACTCAGCAACATTTGCTGAGCACCTCCTGTGTGCCAGGCACTCTGTAAGGGTGGACTAGGGTGGTGGTGGCGGGGAGGGTGGTGGCCTCACTACGGGTGAGAATGGGAGGGTCAGAGCAGGGGCACTGGCAGCTGGGGTGCTCAGGGAATGCCTCACAGGGGAAGCCACTGGAGCTGGGTATTAAAGTGTGGGCAGAAGTCTGCGAAAGCCTCAGTGAGCCCAGCCTCCAAGAGCAACCGACCATCATCCTGCTGGGTAGCACCGGGCACTCACCCTCCCCTTGACCATACTTGGCACTGTGGGCCCAGGTCAGGGCTGTTTCAAAGCCCAGTTGGCGGCAGGCCACGGTGGCCTCCTGGAGAGCGAAGTCATCGTCACACACGGTGCCCCACTGGCCCTGGTGGAGCACCTCCAGGCGGCCCTCCTCTGGCCTGCTCCCTGGGCCCACCAGCCGCAGCTTCGCGGGGCTCGGCGACTGTAGCCTGCAAGGAGGGGCCTGCAGCAGCAGCAGCAGCAGGAGCAGGGAGAGGGTGGCCGGTAGGGACCACATCCTGGTGACTTCAAGGGCAGCCGGGGCCAAGGCACCTGGGGAAGGAGCAAACGTGATGACGATCACCGCCTCCACCCCTGAGCTCGGCCTCTTCTGCTGGCAGGGACAAAAGATGGCAGGACCCCTCCAAGGGTGTTCGTGCCATGGGCACGTGTGTATGGTGGTGTCGATGGAGTCTGGGCTCGGAGGCTGGTAAACTGGGTTGAAACCCACCATTCATTGTTCATGTGACCTTGAGGAAGTTTAAGTTGGCCTTACTGAGTCTCAATTTCCTCATTTATAAAGTGGGAATAATAATCCTTGTCTCAGTGTTGTTAGTGTTAAATAAAACACTGTATTTAATTATGCTTAGTACAAGCCTACCATGTAGCTCTCAATAAATAGCTGACCTTGACATAGTCCTATATGTAGGTGGGGGCAGGGGGGTGAAGGTAGAGCCACGGGCTGGAGCCAGACAACTGGGGGCCTTGTGTACCTGCAGACGGTCTGCTCTTCATCCTTTAGGGGATGAAGAGGGGCCATGGAAACACTGTAGGCAGTGAGCACACGCCAGAGAGAAGGTCTCCTGTTTCCAGGAGCCCATAATCAGCTGCTCTCTGGGTCCTTAGTGGGGTGAGGTTAAGGGCTGGTCTTCTCCCCCTCACACATGAGCAGCCTTGGTCTTGGGCATGGGGGCGGGGGGAGGAGCATGGGGGAGAGGTCATGGCTGATGAGGGCTGCCAGAGGGTCTGCAGTCACCAATGCTCGAGGTCCTCCCCTGCCAGGCTCTGCAGCCGGCGAGGAGTCGATGCCAGCCCGGGACACGATGGAGGACATTGGGTCCTTGATTCCCTTTCTGCACTGGAGTCATAAGAGAGCTCGTTCTGGGGAGACCTGCTCTTGCATGGCCACTGCTGTCCCGGGGGCCCTGTGTAGCTGGTCAGTCTCGGTGGGGAGGGCCTCCCAGGGCCCCTGCCACCCCATTTCCCACAGAATGCTATGTTGGCTGGGCCTCAGTCCTATTCCTTCCTGCACACAGCCCGCAACCCCTCCGGACACCAATCTTCCGGCTTTGGTGAGCCCGGAGCTGGCCAGAGTGGGCTCCTAGAAGGACACTAGATGGGCTCAGGATTGATGCTCCATGGGGACAGTAACTCGGTGTCATGCACCCAGTGCCTAGAAGAGTAGGTGGTCCCAGTAAATATCCACAGTTGCGAGGTGGCACTGCACCGTGCTTAAGGGGACAGACTGGGAGTTAGGCTGCCTGGGTTCTCATTCCACTTCTGGGCAGTCTTGGGCAGGTGATTTCATAGCACAATGTCCCAGTTTTGCCTCTGTGAAACAGGGATACCAAATAGCAAGGTCCTCATAGGATTCTCGTGAAGCTTAGACGAACGGATGCACACTGGACTCTGACAAGAACAGCTTTCCCGGACAGGTAACTATCACACAGCAGCGGGAACGGCCCTGGAGGAGCCCCGGACTGGGCTGGTCCCAGCCCCTCTCGGATAAAGAAGGAAGAGAGGCCATATCCGAACTCAGCAGCAAGTCCCCAGGCCCTTCTTTGTGACATGCTAGATTTGCCTCTTTTCCCTCTGAGCCCAGGTTCTCTGGGTTCCCGTCCCTGGGGCCAGGTGCTGTGGCTAAGTCTCTTCCCACTGTGATCCCTCCTGCACTTCCTTTCCAGACTTAAACACTGTTTTCTTTATGTGACTCTCAGCTCTGGAGCTGGCGGGGGCTCCTGACGGGCTGTCACCATGAGCGGCTTGCGCTTGGCTGCTTGGGACGTGCCCTGCTAAGGACGAGGTGGACAGCTAGGGACTGAGCCAAAATGAAGTCGCTCTGGGTAGGGACCTTCCCCAGATGACAAGGGAGAAAGGACTGGGTTCAGTGGTCACCTTGAGTGGTCACCTTGAGTCTGACCTGAATGATGACCCCCCCCGCCCTTGCCCTATCCCCCAGGAGTCAGGATGCTCCTTGCTCTGGCACCAAGTCCTTATGTGACTTGAGTCAGGGGCTTTCCTCTCTCTGAGACTCAGGTGCAACACCTATAAAATGACGGGGTGGCACTAGGGCTCCTGCTCTCAGTGACATGCTGTGATGGGCCACAGGGTGGGCTGATGTCCCACACACCCTGGAGCTCTCATTAGAGGCTGTGCATAGTCCCAGGCCTGCCTGGAGCTGGGGTGGCCTTCTGCGGCAAGATGCTGGGATCTGGGTGAGGACAGCTCCCTTCCATGAGAGCGGCCCGGGGAGGAGGAATAGGTGGCAGCAGGAACCAAGAGTCAGATGTGGGGAGGACCCCTCTTCCCAGCCTGCCTGCCACCGCAGGACCCTCTATAGCTTCTGCTCACCCCAAACTTGCCTTCTCACCATTCCGCAAACATAGCCGTCCATCCTCTGCTTCCATATCCCGGCCTCTGCTCTCACTGCTCCTTCTACTTGGAGGACCCTCTCCCTCTGTGTCAGATCAGTAAGTCCCTACAGGTGTTCCAGGTTAGATGCTGTCCCCTCCATTAAGCCCTCCCAGCTACCTCCCACCGCCCCAGCACTCAGTGTTTGCTTGCTGTCTGCACACCCAGCCTCCACTGCATCTCCCCAAAACTGTTCCTCCAATGCCCAGCACGGGGAAGACCACACGGCTGAGAAGTCTCCCTTAGAGAAGGAAATGGCCTCGGAAATGGCCTCAGAAGTGGCCGTTCTGTTCACAAGCAGAGAAGGGGATAGTGTAGGGGAAGGAAGGTAGGGGGGTAGTTAATAATTAATTATTATAATACATTTGAAACTATTTATGGAGTATTTATCTCTACTTTGTAGGTGAGAAGCTGAGGTCTAGAGAAGCTAAATAACTTGCCCAGCCAGGATTCAAAGCCAGGCAGCCTGGCTCCAGAAGCCAGGCTCTCAGCCATGGGAGACCTGGACGCTGGAGGAGGAGGGGAAGGAGGGAAGGAGGCAGGGGGATGAATGAAATTCCACCTTGCTGCAGGCTGATTGATGACCCAGCCAGGGTGTAAGGGCACTGTTGGCAGTGTTGGTTGGTGCCAACACTGAGTGCAATTGAGTGACATCCAGGATCCCGCCAGCTTGATGCAGACAGGCACCTGCTCAGGTGTTCCCAGCGGACACTGGCACCTGGCCTGACCTGGCCCCCCTGGAAAGGGCTGGAAATGCCCAAGGATATTCAGGAGAGAACATGGTTGGGGGAAGGGGCTGCCCTCGTGGGCACCAGCCTCGGGATCACTCGAAGCCCCTCTCTGTAGCTCTTTGGAGGATGGGGTCCCTCCCTGGGACCATGAATTATGGTGACCTGAAGTAGTGCCAGCAAATGGCTCTGAGCTTTACCTGGCCAGGCACAGGACATACTGCGGTTGAAGTCCTCTGCCCACCTCCACTCGCTGTCTCCCCAGCCCTCAGCATAATCATCTCTGGTTTATGTACCAGGCCTCTTTGTCCCCCAAGTCACAAGCTTGACATCTGAACCCACCTTGCCCCTTCCCTTGCTTCTTCCTCAATGAGGGCAGAGAAATGGTTACACACAGCATGTTCACAAACAAGACACGCAGGCACCCCGGGCTGGGCCGGGGCCAGCCACCCTGGGCGGGCCTTGGGCCAAGCTCCCTAATTTGGTCACTTCCCTTGGAAGCAGGTTAGTGAGCGACTAGGAGGCTAGGCCATCTGCCCATGGGACCCCCATCCCTCCCAGCCCCCAGCCTTCAGGAACCTTCAGAGGCTGGCAGCCCCACAGAGAGACAGAAGTGGGACAGACAGGACAGCGTGAGACAGACCCGGGGCCAGGGGCCAGGCGGGGGCTCACCAGCTGCAGCACGGAGGACGGTCGGGCAGGGGCCGGACGCCGGGATGAGAGCGCTGACGGGCCTCCCGCGGCGCCCTGGGGCCCTTTTATCCCGCAGCGGCCCGAGGGCGCCCCCCCACCCCGCCGCCGCCCGCGGAGGAGGCCCCGCAGGCCCCGCCCCCGGGCGGACCCGGTCAAGGCGGGCGCCCAGCCCGGCCCGCTGCTCCGCGCCTCTGCCCTGCGCCCCGCGCCGCGGGGAGCGGGCGTCCACGGGGCTCGGCCCGGGAAGTCCTGGGGTGGCGAGGCGCAGGGGGCGGCGGGGAGTCGGAAGGGGCTTTTTCCCGAGGAGGAAACGGGCGCGCTGCAGCAGGAGGGACTGAGGGAGGATCAGAATCCCCGCGAGAGGCCAGCGGCGGGGCGCCAGCGGGCTGCGTTTGCCTGGGGTGCCTGTGGCCTCAGGAGTCCCTGCCCTCCACGCAGTGTCCTTCTCTGAGAAACCGGGTGACCTGCCCCCCTCCCCCAATCCCCGCACTCAGTGAGGCCAGGGAGGTCTCAGTGTCCAGAGCACAGTTTTCCTTCACAAGGGAGTGCCTCGCTGTCATAAGACACCAGAGCCTCTTGGGGGCTGGGGCGGGGAGTGGGGGGCTCAGTTCAAATGAGGTTGGGATGGCGTTAGTGCAGGTGTGCTCTCTTTAGAGTAACAAGCGGCCCTCCCCATTGTCCTGGTGCCTCCAGATGTATTGAGTACTCCGGGAGCGCGTGGTCTCTGGTCTTCCCATTGCACAGCTGGGAACATTGAGCCTCCAGAGACACGACTGACTTGCTTCCCCCAGTAATAAACAGTAATTGGCAAAATGTAAGTCCTTCTCTCCAGCTCCTTACACAGTTGAATGAGGCCATGCTGGCCCTTGACAGGCCCATGGGGGAAGGGTATGTGTAGACGGTGGGTTGGGGTTGAGGGAGGGGTACTGTGAAATAAAACGAAAGTAGAAAAGGCTGAAAGAGGGGAGGCCCAATCAGCTTAGCTGAACTCCCAAGCATGGGAATCCCAGCCCCTTTCCTCCAAATTCTTTCCCATGGTCCTGGTCCCTCCTGGTGCCTCAGTGTCCCCATCATTAAAATGGGCAGAGAGTTCCAGCCTCCCAGTTTCCTCCCTAGGTCCAGATAACTACAGCCTGGTTCCCCTTCTTCACCCAACCTTGCCTGAGTGTCCTTCCAAAGGCTCATTCATTCAGCAAATCTTTATTGATTTTTTCCTCCTTGCTAGACAAGGTGCTGGAGTGCTAGACACTGAGGGGGTGGGAGGGGGCTTCCCAGTCTGGTGGCGGAGACAGACATGTAAGCAAACACCACCACAAGGCATGAGGCAGAATGTGATAAGGGCTAGGATGGCAAAGTGGACCTTTCTGACCCCTGGGGGACAGCCAGGTCACACTGACCCAGCTGCTGGAGGACTACTGTCCACCCCTGGCTGCTCATGTCCCAGATGTCCCTCCAGTGCCCCCGCCCCGCCTCAATAGGGCCCAGAGCATTCCCTGCATGAATCAACAGGAAAGAATGCTCCCAGCCTTGGGTCAGTGGTAGCAGCAGCAGCCCAGCCCCACCCATGGGGACAGTGAGGCAGCTGTAGGCTAGGGCGCTAGCTATGCCTCAACTCCCTCCCCAATCCCGGCCAGGAACAACATGGAGGGCTCCACCTGCTGCCAATCACCCGCCCAGGCCTGACTGCCCAGAACTAAAAATACTCTGGAGGCTGGCCCTAGCTAGAGCCCAGGGAATGAATGGATGTGTTGCCCGGAAGTCTGCTGACCTACAAAGCACTGGGCAGAGGCTGAGGCTAAGGAGCAGTAGAAGGAGCAATCTCCTGGGGAAGGGGGGCGTGTCACTGTGAGGCTCTCTTATTGAGAAGGGAGGGGCGTGGGTCCCAGGCTCAGGCCTGTGGCTTACTAGTGGGGAAATTTTCTCAGCCGAATGGCCATCTCCTCACCCTTAAATTTGATTGCTGTGGGGCTCGGATGGGACAGTTCAGTTCATCTCAATAAGCTTGGGCTTGATGGAGACTGCCTGCTTCCTCCTTCATGCCTCACTGTGCTCACAGCCTCAGCCAGAGCCAAGGACCTCTTGATACACAGGTCTGTGCTTGCCTCGACTCTGGGGGCCCTCAGAACTTCTCATTTATCTCTCAACCCAGAGTCCATCACGGGGCTTGGGGCATCACGCATGCTCAGTATTTGCTGGCGGTTGGAATAAATGGGCCTGCTTCGTGCTGATGCTTGAGCTAGAGCTGAGTGGTGTTGGGAGACACAAACACGCCAGATGGGATCCCTGTCCTCAAGGACTTTGCAGGGTGGTGGGGGAGACAGACTCATCATCAGCCAAGAGATGAGACATTGTCGTCGTCGTCATAACAGCGAGCAGGTGCAGTGTGGTTGGTCTGTGTATCATCTCATTTAATTCTCTGAAAATCCCCACAGGTGACACTTTCATCACCCTTCTTGACGGATGATGAAACTGGGCCACAGAGAGGTTAAGTGATTTGGCCAGAATCACACACCCATTATCTGCGGACAGTGGCCAGCATCGAACTGCAGCAGAAGCACAGTTAGATTGGGTGGGGGGGGGTGCGGGGAGGAGGCTGAGGATTGAAGGCTTCATGGAAAAAGTGCCTGGAAGGATGGCCAATGGCTAGACCTGCTCCTGTTATGATAATGCTGACGATGCCTCATCTTTTGGCTGATTGGGGGTCTGTCTCTCCCCCCATTCTCACTAAGCGGAGAGATGGGAAAGTGGGGAGGTCCTGGAGCCATGGAGCACTGGGCAGGTGTCAGCAGTTATCCCGTCTCCCCTCCCCCAGTCTCCCAGAGCCCAGGGTGTAAGCATCATTCTTACCTCCCCACCAGGGTGAGAACCTGAGAGGTTGAAAAGTATCTGAGTCTCTTTCCCATGGGGTGTTCCTCAAACCTGCCCAAGTCAGGGCCTGTGCTTTCCTTCCAAAGGGGAAGGCCAAGGTCTCCTGCAGAAAGCTGTGTCCTGGGATGTTGCCAGTACCCCAGATATTGTACCTGGCTAGAGTACCCAGTGCCTTGGCTGTTGGGCAAGATTTCCTCCTCCATGGCCTTCAAGGCTCAGTCCGGCCCCACCTCCTTGGACTCATTATGGAGAAACTGTACAGTTTAGGAATTGGGGGAATCTGAGCTCCTGCTCTGACTGTCTGAACTGTGTGGCCTCAGGCAAGTCCTTCTGCTCATCCCAGGGTAGAGCCTCCTGCATCCATGCCCTCTGACATCCAAGGGCCAAACTCCTCTCCTCTCTTCCCGCATCTCGGCTGTCCCTGACTTCAGTGAGTCCTAGCTGATTGATTTTGTCATGCCTCAGCTCAAGAACCCTCAGTGGCTCACTCTTGCCCACAGGATATGGAGAATCCACTGCTGTTCCTCCTGTTCCCTGTCCTCCTTTCCTCTTCTGACTTCATTTCTTAAATTCTACCTATCCTTGAGGCCTCAGTCTGATCCCAGCTCCCTACGAATTTGCCCATGAAAGCTTGCATGAATGCTCTCAAAGCATCAGGTCCTAGAGGAGTCACAGAGCTGAAGCAGACAGTCTCTGTCCTCAGTTGTGCGCCAGCCTGATGGAAGCTGACTCACAGACGTGGCAGCGATGGACAGTAGGCCGGGGTGACAGAGGGCAGGACACAGGGTGGGGAACTGATCATTTCGACATGGGACCCTTTGCCGAGAGCTGTTTAACCAGGCGTAGGACTTTTGTTCCAAGTGGAGGGGTGGGAGCTGGGGGGATTTTGAGAAGTCTGGCAGGTGGTGAGGGGTGAAGAGGTGGATTGGTGGCAGGGGTGGGGGCGCTGCCAAGGGAGAGGCTGGCCTGGGAGATGGCTCCTGGGGAGAGAGAGAGAGAGAGATGAGCTGACTGCAGGAGGGAGAGGACATCTGGGGGGAAGACAGAGCTGGTTAAAGAGAAATTTTAGGAAGATTTGCTTTGTGATATGCAATGTCACCTTCCCCTCAGTTCCTCTGAAAACTTTGGGAAAATTGCCATTATTTGATAACGTTTGGGGATGGACGGGCCCCCTCAACATGGGCGGGGCCTGGGCAGGAGTCAAAGGGGGCTTCATAGCATATGTCTAAGAGTTAAAAATCCAACTAACCTATTGTTGTAGTCCATCTTCCTGCCTTGACAAACAACACCTTTGGAAAGACCTAGAAGGTCAGATTTGAATCCAGAACTTTCTACTCCTTAGAGTTCTGTGTGAAACATGGTATTATGGGAAACATCTACCCCTGTCCCTGAGCCCCAGTGTGGCACACCTACTTCCTCTCCACCTTCTGCTCCAACCCACGCAGCAAGGGACCTTCTGCTGTGACAGGAACGCACACACGGGAGGGTCTGTCCAGACCCCCACAGCAGGGGTCCTTTGGCCGCCCTGGGCCTGGGCACACAGCTTGGAGGTGTCCTCTGCACTCAGGAGGAAGAGCTGGAAGCAGGCTTGGCTTTTTGGGCAAGAAACTTGCTGAGCTCAGATTTGGAAGTGGGATGGGGGCTCCCGTGGGCACATCCACTTGGCCCTGGGAACTCTGTGCCCTGTGGGGAGGGGACACCTGGACAAGGGCCGCGGGATGCCCTCTGATACATGGAGGGCAAGAGCAGGGGGCGTTTGCCCAGGTCTGAGGATGGCTATGGGTATGGGTGGGGGGCTAGGAGGTGCCACATGGAGATGGGAATGTGGCTTAGAGGAGGGCTCTGGGAGTACAGAGGGGTGCCTAGTCACTCGTGTGGTGCTTAGAGAGCTGTGGGCCAGGCAGCCCCACAGCCGGGTGGGGCCTCACCTCATCTTGGCAGGTGGGGGCCACTGAAGCGCTCTGAGGAGGGGCAAGGGGTGAGGGTGGGTTTGATTTGAGCCTGACTGTGGGTGTTTTAATCTTTGCTGGTGCTGTCTTGAGCTGGTATTTAACTCTTCACAGACTCATACCTTTGCTGGGGGGCTGGGGTAGGGCGCTGGGGAGGGGTGTTCTGGCGGGGTGCACAGGGAGGATCTTAATAACCCATAAGCTGCTGGAAGGCAGAGAACCTGACTTAGGCTCCCCCGTTTCTACCTCCTCCCCTGGGAGCCCCAGCTCAATGGCCCTGAGCTCCCACAGATGCATGGGCGATCAATTTGATTTGATACCAATAGCTTAACACACGCCCCTGTCCCCAGCCTGCTTCGGCCCCCATTCCCCCCGATACAGGCTCGCACCTCATTACCCTGCTTCTCATATTGAAGCCCTTGCCTGAGGAGGGTCATCAACGAGCATTCTCCCCCCATCATCTCCCTCCCTACTCCCTCCAGGCCCTCCCACTCCTGGTCACCCCCTCTTGTTCTCTCCCCACCTCCCGCTCTCAGCTACATGCCCCAGCCCTTCTTTAGTTCCTTGAGAATCTCTCTCCTCCCATTTTCTCTCTTCCCCTCTAGGGCCGCATGCAACCCTCCCCCCCACATTTCCCTGTCCCAGCAGCTAATGCTGGCGGTGCTGGGACGCACGTCTCTTCAAGTAAATTAAAGTCATAAGTTCTGGGGGAAATGAGACGGGATGAAGACTCAGTGCATAGCCTGGAAGCCTCTGAGGCCCCTTCAGAAGTTCCCAGAAGTCTGTGCTGACCTTCTCACATGCGTGTAATTGAACCCCTTTGTCCTCAGGCAACACAAGACAAGTTAAATTAAAAAACATTTCTTATTCCAAGCTGCTTTCCTAGATCTTCAAAAGCAACAAATACAGTAACTTCACTGTTTCTCCTAGTTTCCTGTGGCACCTGAGGGTCCTAGGCTTCAGTGGGCCAGCCTGGGCACCCTGAAGCCAGGGTAATATCTCCCCTAGCCCGGGGTCTCGCCTCTTCTTAGCCTCCTGGGGAAGATAGTTGACCAATCTGAGAGCCAGACTGAAGACCTAAGTGTTAGGAGCCACTCCTAGCCCCAGATCAACCGTTTGTGAATCATCTCTGGGATCCATTGGGTTAGTGAGTGGGAAATCCAAGTTCAGGAACAGAGCTATTGATTCAAGAGAGATACACGTGCCCTAAACATAGTCTTGTATTCTCTCACATCTGAGTTTGTTGATCTAGAACTTTGAAATATTTTCACAGTTCTTTGTGAGAACTTGGTTCTTTCTTGGTCTAGAATCTAAGATCAGTCTTACAGGCTCCAAAGGGTTAATTTCCCTGTAACCGAAGCTCAACTTCCGGGAACCAGGAGGGGGCAGCAAGGAACTGTCTGGGTGGAGAATTCCCCGACCTGGCCTGCCAGGTCCGGTGAGGGTGGGAACCTGCCAGGACAGAGGTCAAGCCAAGTCCCTGGATGAAGCAGGAGCTGAGCCAAGACCAGGGCCAGAGTCCTGGAGGTGAGATGAGGAACCATTGACCTTAAAGGCCACACCAGGAGTGAGGATGGGGGGCTGCAGGGGAGAAAGACAAGCCCCACCAGAAGGCAGAGCTGACGGATGGGCCTATTCAGACAACAGCAGACAGAAGAAGAGGTGGGCCTGGCAATGTCACACTTCAGCCCAACTGTTCTTGGGCTGTGGTCCTAGACCAGCAGCATCAGCATCCCCTGGGAACCTGTTAAAAATGCTTTAGCAGGCCCTGTGTTTCAACATGTCTTCCAGATCATTCTAATGCCTGCTAACATTTGAGAACCACTTCTCTAGACGATACCATTGGGAAATGTTTGCACTGATAGAATCTAGAGTTCTGTGGATGCCTTTTTCCTTAGCGTACCAGATATGCCTGGTGGGCTCAGTCCTCTTGGGGTCCTCTTGTGTTATGAGGAGCCTCCTTCATGTATGATGGGTCGAGTTTTGGGGGGATCATTGTCTTCTACATCCCAGTTATTCTCAAATGGATTTTCAATCCCTTCATGCCATATTTTATGTCCTATGTAGAGTTCTACCAGGACCTCTGTGTGCCTAAGGAGAGCATCACTGGGGTGGTGGTGGAGGGATCCCTCACTCCTCAGGAGCCCTACTCATGCTGGGCCAGGGGTAGGAGGTCAGGCCAATGTCGAGATTCTGGCAGGATATTCCTGCACGACAGGAATTTCACCATCTATTCAATACCACAAATCTATGCCATTGTGAACATCAGCCTGAAGTCTGAGATCTGGGAGACCAGTTGGCCAACAGGTACCACGGATACCCACCAGCTCCAGGCAGGCTGAAGGGACCCAGAGCTGATTCCGGAGGCCCTCTCCTTCCTCCTGGAGCTGGTCTTGGCTTTCATAATTCACAGTACATCATGAGTTGCAGGGATAATTTTTCATCTTGGACCATTCTGGACACACCAGCGGCTCAAGAAGAGTTAAATAGCTACAAGGTTGTTAATTTGTTCACAAAGGAAACTGCCCAGAAAGGACAAGAAAAGCTTCATTTCCTAGCCATTAACTGAAAACCACTTTTCTTAGGACAGCTTGACCTCTAAAGCACGACTGAACTATCCAGAAAAAAAAATGTAGATAAACCATGTCTCCTTTTAGCACTGAGTCCTAGTAAACAAGTGGAAGAGAAGGAATTCCACCAAGATAGCAGCAGAAACTTAACTTCTTAGGGGAAATAATTTCCTCTCCTCATTAGCAATTAGTGAGCATAAGCTCCTGCCCACCAGCACTCTGAATTACTGTCGCTGTGGTGAGGTGGTGTGACGGGAACTTGGTGTACTGCCTTGTGCCTTGTGCAGGAATCTGTAAACCAGAGCTAATAGGTGAATGGGTCTCATTCAAGTGGGGGTGTTATCTTGTATTTAATATCGGGCAGGGATCTGTCATATCTGTATCCTTTGCTATGCTTGGTGGAGATAGAGAGAGATAAAGACCCAGTTCTTCCCTCAATGTAAGTCACATACGTCATGAATTATATTTACATCATTATATGAATTACATCAATTACATCAGCCAGTGGAATCTGTTTGTGCAGATAAGATCTTTTATTTACTTGTTCATTCCACAGATGTTTATTGAGCACCTATTATTTATGTAGCTGCTTTGGGAAATCTAGAAAAGTAAATACAACCCAAGTTTCCCAGGCTCTTCATGCTACTGGGGTCATGCTAATGGGAAAGGTCACATTTTCTAGGGTCTTGTCTCTATTATTTAAGGAGCTCTTCCAATACCCCTTGGCCCCACCCCCACCCCCAACCAAATTCTCACCCAGTTCACATCTAGACACCTGCTCATAAACCAGGCTATTAACTGTGTTAGATTGCAGCATCTTTCTTAATTTTCTACCCCAGCTTTGCACCCTCCCCTCCCCCACCATTGATGTCCATTATCTGAGAAGCTTCTTGAAAAACAAAAACATGGCTAGTGCTCACTGGGGAAAGTGCTGAGATCCAAGCCAGAGGAACTAGCTCTTGATGCTTCTGAGGCTGCCACCTCTCAAGGCACAGAACGGTGCCACCTTCCCACAGAAGTGAGGAGAATGCCTCCCTGCCCCTTCTCACCCCTGGTTCTGTGTTGTGTCACCTGAACTCTGGTCTGTTTCACTGGCCTACAGCCTGCCTTTTCACCAGTAACACCCTGTGTTGATTGCTAAGAGCTTTATAGTAAGTCTTAGATAGTATGAGTCCTCCAACTTTGTTCTTTTTTCAAAATTGTTTTGGTTTATTCTAGTTCCTTTGCATTTCCACCTACATTTTAGAATCAGCTTATCAATTTCTACCAGAGAACCCACCAGAATTAAAAGAAAATTTTTTTTGGATATTTATTTATTTGTTAGAGAGAGAGAGAGAGCAAGCACAGGCAGACAGAGTGGCAGGCAGAGGCAGAGGGAGATGGAGAAGCAGGCTCCCTGCCGAGCAAGGAGCCTGACGCGGGACTCGATCCCAGGACGCTGGGATCATGACCTGAGCTGAAGGCAGAGGCTTTAACCCACTGAGCCACCCCCACCAGAATTTTGATTGGAATTGCACTGAATTTATATATCAGTTTGAGAAGAAGTGATATTTTAAGAAAATTGTGCCATCTAATACATTAACACCATACAGTTCTCCATTTCTTTTCTTTTTTTTTAAAGATTTTATTTACTTGTCAGAGAGAGAGCACAAGCAGGCAGGGGCAGAGACAGAAGCAGGCTCCCCGCTGAGCAGCGAGCCTGATGCAGGGCTCAATCCCGGGACTCTGGGATCGTTACTTGAGCTGAAGGCAGCCGCTTAACCGACTGAGCCACCCAGGCGTCCCAGTTCTCCATTTCTCACTGAATTATTTAATTAATGATTTGTAGTTTTGGGCCTAAGATCTCAAATATGACATATTGTTGTTGAATTTATGCCTAGTATTCCACATTTTGCTGATATTATAAATGGCACTTAAACACTTTTAAAATTTTTTATAAAAGATTTTATTTATTTATATGTCAGGGAGAGAGAGAGCGCAAACGGGGAATGGCAGGTAGAGCGGGTAGCAGACTCCCCAATGAGCAAAGGAGCCAGATGCAGGACTCGATCCCAGGACCCTGAGATCATGACCTGAGCTGAAGTCACATGCTTATCCAACTGAGCCACCAGGCATCCTGACACTATGACATCTTAAATTTTCAATTGATCGGGGTGCCTGGGTGGCTCAGTGGGTTGGGCCGCTGCCTTTGGCTCAGGTTGTGGTCTCAGGGTCCTGGGATCTAACCCCACATTGGGCTCTCTGCTCAGCAGGGAGCCTGCTTCTTCCTCTTTCTCTGCCTGCCACTCTGCCTACTTGTGATCTCTCCCTGTCAAATAAATAAATAAAATCTTTAAAAAAATTTTCAATTGATCATTACTAGTAAATAAAAGTACAATCATCTTTTAGCATTGACCTTGTGTCCTGCGAAATTGCTAAACTCACTTCTAGTAGCTTATATAGTCCTTCAGATTTTCTTCATGGAAAGCTATGTGTTGTTTTTTTTATTTTAATTTTAAAAAGATTTTATTTATTTATTTGACAGACAGAGATCACAAGTAGGCAGAAAGGCAGGCAGAGAGAGAGAGGAAAAGAAGCAGGCTCCCTGCTGAGCAGAGAACCCAATGCAGGGCTCAATCCCAGGACCCTGGGATCATGACCCGAGACAAAGGCAGAGGCTTTAATCCACTGAGCCACTAAGGTGCCCTCATGGAAAGCTATGTTATCTGCGAATACGCACAGTTTTATTTCACTCTTTTACAATCTGGGTGCCTTTTGTTTCTTTTTCTTTTTCTTTCTTTTTCTATTTCTATTTCTATTGCATTTTGTGGGACCTCCAGTATAAAGATGAAGAGAAGGGATAAGCATGGATATTTTTGTCTTGGATTGTTTCCAGTCTTAAGGGAAAAGCATTCAGTCTTTCACCATTAAATATGGCATTACCTGTAGGTCCAATTCACCTATGTTATCAGTTATTTGTGTAGAATTGTTCATAGTATTGTTTTATTATCCTTTTGATGTCTGACAGGGGGTATAGTTTATAGGCATTATAGTCCCTGCTTTATTCCTGATATTGGTAATTTGTGTATTCTCTCTTTTTCTTTGACATTTTCTTGCTAGAAGATTATCAATTTTATTAGTCTTTTGAAAGAACCAACTTTTTGTTTCATTAATTTTCTCTATTTTTTCTGTTTTCAATTTCTGCTCTTATCCATATTATTTCCTTCCTCTGATTTATGTTTATTGTTTATTTTGTTATTTTTCTAGGTTCTTGAGGTAGGAAATTAGATTGCTGATTTGAGACTTTACTCTTTTCTAATGTGAGCATCAGTGCTATAGGTTTGCCTCTTAATACTGTTTTATTTCTGTCTTTTAAGTTTTGATGTTACTTATTTATAAATAAATATTATAAATATTTATGTTAATATAATATAATAGAATATATTTATATTAATATAATATATTTATATTATATTAATATTTATATTGATATAATATAATAGAATTATATATAATAGAATATAATAGAAATATAAATAAATATTATAAATATTTATATAATATATATTTATATATACATATTTATATACATATATATGTATATATAAATTATATACTATATTTATATACTATATATTT
>RCUC01133156.1:0-35261 GCA_003697995.1 Taxidea taxus jeffersonii | reverse complement strand
GTGGTCCTTATCATCTGAGAGTGGAGATGATTTACTTAAGCTACCCAGCAGTGTCAGCACTTGGGAGAAGCTCAGGTAAACTGTGCTTTTTGTGTTATCCTTGTCATCATCAATTCTTTTTCCTTTGTCTTTATGCAGGCCAAGTAATATTAAGACCCTTGGGTTTAGTACCATGCTATTTGTTTGTTTGTTTGTTTTACCTCACTTCTTCTTGTTGTTTTATTCACATTTTCTTAATTTTACAGTACTATCTTGTTGGTTAGTCACTTCAAATGTTAAAGAGACAACAGTAAAAGAAACTAAATGTAATTATAATTTATTAGGACTGTTTTTAAGTTTCTTGAAAAATTTCCACACATTTATAAATTATTACTAATTTTCCCAATTTCCAAATATAGTAATAGGTAGTGGTGGGTACATTCCATTTCCAAGTATTGATATTTCCAAACCGAGGGACAGCGAGTTACCATCCTCTTTGCCCGAGGCTGCCAAGTATGATTTCGTGTGGGTCATTGAAGCTTTGGTGGAGATGGACTAATCCCAGCCAGATCTGTATCTAAGATTTGCCTTGGCCTCAGCCTAGCTTTTAACTTCAGGTTTTATCTCTAAATTACAGTCCTGTCCTGAAACTCCCTCCAGGAAGGCTGGGAGTGCAGAAGAAAAGAGGAAGATAAGAAGAGCCCAAGAAGTTGTCCTTCTAGAATATTCTTCATCTGGTCTTATTTTCAGGCACCATGCCTGTTTCACAAGTTCCTAGTTGTTATGTAATAGTCAACTTAAAAATACCTTTTTACCTCTTATTAAAGTAATATGTAAAAAAAAATAGTAATATGTAATTATTGCAAATTTAGAAAATATGGACAAGCACAAAGAAAAAGTAAAAAATCTGTAATCTCATTAGATAGAATCTTCTTTCTGTGTACAAATATTTATCATCACAAAAAGTACTATAGTATATACATAGAAAATACTTCTAGGGCTGTTTTTAAATTTATAACTTAGCATCCTCCTTTTTTTTTTTCCAAGATTTTATTTATTTATTTGACGCACAGATCACAAGTAGGCAGAGAGGCAGGCAGAGAGAGAGGAAGGGAAGCAGGCTCCCGCTGAGCAGAGAGCCTGAAGCGGGGCTAGATCCCAGGACTCTGGGACCATGACCTGAGCCGAAGGCAGAGGCTTTAACCCACTGAGCCACCCAGGCGCCCCTAACTTAGCATCCTTCTATCATTAAACACAAAAACATCATTTTAATGGTATAGTATGCATATATTACTTTCTATTAAAGCAACCATTCACCTATAGATATGATGAAAAAATATATTTGAGCAAAAATTGAAAATAGGGATTTGGGGATGGTAGATAAAAGCAAAAGAGTTAATAGTTTTAACTTACTTCCTGCCTAATAACTCTCTTTATTCTTACGGTATTGCTTTCCTTTTCTTTCAGATAAACCCTGTAGATAGGAGCATGCACACACACAGAAATCAGAGACCCATCTCAGGAAACTGCAATTACAATAAACAAATCTCTGTCTTCTCTGTCTTGGGGCACCTGGGTGGCTCAGTCAATTGAGCCTCCAACTTTTGATTTATGCTCAGGTCATGATCTCAGGGTGGTGAGATCGAGCCCTGTGTTGGGCTCTGTGCTGGGCATGGAACCTCCTTAAGATTCTCTCTTTTCCTCTACCTCTGCACCCACCTCCCACTTGCACACACTCTCTTAAAAATAAAAAAATTCTTCTCTGTCTTGTTCAACATTTTCTCCCTCAATATTCAGGATATTACTACTCAAACAGTAGTTCTCAATAAATAAAAAGTTCTCAATATAGACAGCTGAACAAATGAAGCTAAATCACAGACAGATACTATCTCAGGACTTCTACGATTACAATTTTACCAGCTGGTTTGTTTTGCCACTACGGGAATCAACGAATTGACATTTGCTCCTTTTCGTTCTTAAGTCTTTGTCATTTTTGCGCAAGCTGAAAGCTGCCAGTCAGTGTTCTCCAAAATGTGGACCATCTGGATCAGAATTACATGGAATGCTGGTTATAAATGCAGATTCCTGGGCCCCAGCCTAGACCTGCTCATACAGAGTTTCTGAATTTGGAGCCCAGGAAAGTCTGAGAACTTCTTTGGGGTGCGACCAGAAACCAACTAAATTTTGCATATCAGTTAACAGAATGAGTATAGAACATACTGCACTTCCCAGGATGTGTGGAATTAATTTATCATGGTGAAAGATAGAACAGGGGAGAAAAATATGTGTTTTCTTAAAGACAGTGGCATCATCTTCATGATTAGAGGATGGTGAGGAACTAGTGAGGGAATGAAGTCCCATTGGAAGGTCAATTTTGTTTTATCTGGAAACAATTTCATTGGGCAATTCTAATCAAGGGAAGAAAAAGAACACAATCTAGGTTTTAAAAGTTTCTTTTCAAAGCTTTTTTCTCTATCTGTGGTATCTTTTGAAACTCCAGTGAAAGTTTTTAAGAAAAACGTCCAGGGGCACCTGGGTGGCTCAGTGGGTTAAAGCCTCTGCCTTCGGCTCAGGTCATGATCCCAGGGTCCTGGGATCGAGCCCTGCATCGGGCTCTCTGCTCAGCAGGGAGCCTGCTTCCTCCTCTCTCTCTGCCTGCTTCTCTGCCTACTTCTGATCTCCGTCTGTCAAATAAATAAATAAAATCTTAAAAAAAAAAATTAAAAAAAAAAAACGTCCAATCACTGGTTATAAGCAAGAATCTAACATATTAAAGATGTGTTCTTCTATGCTTTTTGTACATGACATGGCTTTCAGAGGTTACCTAAGTTTGGTCAGGTGTTGTTCAATCTATAAATGCATTAACTCTATCACTCTGTCTAATCAACCTGACAGAACCAAAAACCAACCTTTAAAAACATGGTTTTTTGCAAGAAGATGTGAAAATTAATATGGCGCGTAGGTGCTGTTGCTTCCAATTAAAATCAATATCTGTCCTGATTTGTGCCTCTTGTCTCTATGACAGCAAGGGGGCTGGCTAAGGGGATACATCTGCTCCTCTCTCCCAAAGGGGCTCAAAACAAGTGAATGACCTGCAGTGTTTATTATTAAGTTTTCAAAGGGAAAGTTGTTTTGGTCTAATTGAAGCAATAATAGGAGAGAGGTTATTTCTGGTCACTCCCCTGCTGTTTTCACTCTGGAGAATATATTCCAGGTGTGGCTGTGTTGCGCTCAGTACAGCACTGGCCTCCCTCGAGTGTAGGCATGTTAGTGCCCACGGAGCAATAAACTAGCTTTAGGAGTCTAAGCCAGTTTTGGCGTGTCAGAAACAGGTTTTTGTTTTTTGTTTTTTTTTAAGCTAACTTCGTAGTAAACCAGATGGTTAATGACCACATTCGTTTTCAAGAATTCCAGTTACTGTGGAATAAAGCAATGAGACTTTATAAATCTCTATTGCATTAAAGGAACAATTTCTTTTATTTCCCTGCCCTCCAAGTCTTTGCCACACCAGAGTCGCTGTGATGTCAATCACTGTGCTTAACTTCTTCAAGAATTTTTTTTTCTTTCCATCCAGATGAACAGTCTACTTCAAGTAAGCGAGGAAAGAAAAATTAAAATTTCTCTAATTAGTCAAAGTATTAGCTATCCTTGAATTCATAACTGCTTATTGTACTTCTTTGCTTTTGAAACATGTATTCTAGCTCCATGATTTTCAAATATACCTGGGGTGTCAAAAATATCGAGTATGATTAGTTAAGGACAGAGTCTCTGAGTCTGAATGTTGAACATAAATACAAATATCCAGTATATAAGACTTGTCTCTGATTTACCTGATGTACATATGACTAGCCATTTCCAATAAGGAAGAAGCTTGTCACAAACAACAGTTTGGGAATTTCAGAGGTGATCCTCCTTCACTTATTGGCTAGCAAAAAAAAATGCCATAAACTTTTATTATTACTTTGAGAGATTCCCCCCCCCAGAATTATAAAACTAAAAAGAACATGTTAGTAGAAGTTGATCTTAATTTTAAGAATTGTATGCAATATTTATGGAAGAGACTTTAATTTCAATTAAATGCTCAGGTAACCCATATTGGTAATCAGAAAACCAAAACATTATTCCAAAGTGGAAATTCAACTTCTTCCTGGCTCCAAGTGGAATTTTGGATCTTGATTTTGCTTATTTTCATCTGTGAACCTAGTATGAACCCAGAGACCAAAATAGTCACATTAAGAATATGGGCTGGATTTCAGGCTAATCAGGGGAAATGCCTAGGGAGGGTGGTGGTGGTCTGGGGCTCGCCCGTTTAATCACACAGACTTTTTGAGTTCAGGATCCTTCCAGAGCTTGAGTGGTAGCGACTGCTCAGTTCACATTCCCAGATGTGCATGTCAAAGGGTCCAGCACTGAATGTCCTCAAAGGCAGGGCTCTGGGATGAGGATTGCTTTGCCTCTCCAGAAAGAGAATAATGAGTGGCACTCAGTGTCAAGGGCATCATATTTAAAAAGCACTTCGGGTTCTTTGGATGAAGTTCAAGGTGCTATGCAGGATCAGGATTATTACTTATGTATTTTCACTCATTCCAAGGAGAGGCCAGTAACCCAGCCCCAGTGACTGTGTATCAGGCAAAGGAAGCTGACACGCACATTCCTCTCATTATTCTTTCCCTGTCCTTCCAAATACCACACACATAGGGAGCAGGTGAGTTGTGCAAATTAACACAGAGGGCAAAGTTGTAGAAGTTGTTGGAGGTGGGGAGCCCTGGGAGTAGAGAGGAGGAGGGAAAGGAATGACTGACTGGTTGGGAAGGCAAGCAAGCCACAGTGCTCCTTAATACATATGGCAGTTAATTTAAAAAGATTTAAATTATTGAACAGGAAACAAACAAACAAAACCCTCCATACGATTCCATTCTGAGTGTTTCTAAAAGGTTTGTGGCGTTATTGTCTCCATCTGAGATTTGTCCCAAAACAAAAATGAGGTTCCTTTTTAATTTGTAACTAACAAAAGAGAGAAAGAGCTATTATCACCTAAATGATTTAAAACACTGAATTCTTGTAGCATAATGTTATTCTATTTCAGGGCCCATTGTTAGAGAGTATGCTTAGATTTTTTTGGCTTATTACAGGCTGTAGGCATATTGCAGAACTAATTATTTGCTATTATTTAATAGTCATAAAAGAACTTTCAGAAAATAGGGGTGAGGTAAGAAGGGTGGTATCTCCCTCCCCCCCGTTACACCCTCTTAAAACCCTTTGACAGGTGATACCAGAAAGCAGAGTAACCACTGCCAATCTTAATAGGTGTTCATATCTAGGCTTTACTACATAATGTCAAATTCATTGTACTCTCAAAAATTAGTATTCTCACTGACCATTTCAACAAGATATCAGGCTCCTGAGTGCTTATTGTTCTATGGTTCAAGATGGGCTAAACTCAAGAAAACTAGTTGTTGTTTTCTTAAAGATTTTAGTTATTTGTGAGAGAGGGGCGGGGGGGAAAGCACATGCAACAGTGGGGATAGGGGAGGAGGGAGCAGAGGCAGAGGCAGAGGGAGAAGGAGACTCCCTGCTGAGCAAGGAGCCCACCATGATATGGGTCTTGATCCCAGGAGCCCGAGATCATGACTTGTGCTGAAGGCAGATTCTGAACAGACTGAGCCCAGGCACCCCAAGGAAACCTAGTTTTTAAGATGAGAAGTTGGAGGTTGAAAGGTCCTTTGTTTTGCATAAGAGAGCCACATTTTTAACAACTGGAGGATAAGATGCTTGTAGTGCTAATCCTGTTGATTTAAGTCATTGTTTTTATTATAAGAATTTTCTTCAGGACCATGCAATAACCTAGAATAGTAATGAGTTTCAATTATCACTTTATTGGAGATGTTTCAAAGAGATGTATAGCTGATAGAATGTGAGATAAAAGATCACTTACACTATTGTTCTTCAAAACACAAAGGTAACTTTGAAGTATTTTTCTCCTTATGACCTTTCTGAGGTATAGCAAATTATCCTGTGTGTTTTGTTTTGTTTTGTTTTTAATAAGGAAACTGAGTCAAAAGCTGATTTATTCATGGTGAAATAAAAAGCTTTGATCTCCTGTATCTAGGCTTGTTAAAATATAAAGGAGATAAGGAGGAGTTAGTGAGAGCATGGAGAAGGAATGGCCAGTGAGGAAGAAAGAGTGTGCTGTCTCAGAATCCAGCTGTAGAAAGAATTTTAAAGAACAAGTAATTAATTGGATTTTCCTTCTCATCAGCTTTTAAAAATCAAACAGGATGCTAAAAGATTGGTTCAAAATTAACATCAAGATTATGGTGTTTACAGAGTAATGTATGGAGTTGTTGAATCACTATGTTCTATGCCTAAAACTAATATAACATTGTATATCACCTATACTTCAATAAAAATTTTAAAGATCATAAAAAAAAAAGATTATGGTGTTTAAGTAGAATGACAAATTTTTAAAAACTGCCCACTGGGAAAGATTGATGCGAGCTTTGTTTATAGTTTTCTGTTCACAAAGTTACTGTTTATATTTACTGTCTTCCATGTAACTGTTGGGTCTGAGAAGATTTACTATAATGTAATTTTGATTCTCATAATGAAGGTAATATGGAATAAGTTAATAATTCTGAGGACTATTTTTCCTAGAAAGACAATGTAGTTTACTGTAAGAAACACAGACTTTGGAGAAGGGCAACCTAAGTGTGAATCCAGTTTCCATACACAAACTAAGCAGTGAGACGTTGGCCAAATTGCCTCACTTCTGTAAGGCTCACTCCCTTCCTCCTTAAAGTGGGGATATTTGCACTTACCTCTCAGTTTTACCATAAAGAGTAAAAGTAAATATATAACTTGCTTAACACATGGTGGACATATAATATTAATCTCTAAATAATTTAGTACTTTCAAAGAGATGACTTGCTTTGAAAGAATTGCATTGCATATTAGCTTCTGCTAGGCCAATATGCAAATATCTTGACAGTGAACTATTTATTTATTTGGTTGTTTAGGAAGCCCCACAGCTCCTTATAGCTGATGGACATAGTTCTTAAATTTTTTTTTTTTTAAGATTTTATTTATTTATTTGACAGACGGATATCACAAGCAGGCAGAGAGAGAGGAGGAAGCAGACTTCCCTGCTGAGCAGAGAGCCCGATGTGGGGCTCGATCCCAGGACCTTGGGATCATGACCTGAGCCGAAGGCAGAGGCTTTAACCCACTGAGCCACCCAGGCGCCCCAGTTCTTAAAATTTTTAAGCAATTCTTTACTTTCTTCCAGTTTTGACTCTAGGATAAATAAGCAGAATACTTCTTACCTTTCTTTCACTAAGTCATTTTGGCAAAGTCTACCAACCTGAGAAGAGTGGCTTTGTCTTTCCAAAATTTTGTTCAACCCAGCTGGAAGATATGAGTAAGAAAGACCTTTCTGAAACAGCTGTTGCCTCCACAATGAGCAAGATTCTCTGGGAAGAATATATTTTAAAAACATAAATGAAATGATTTTGTGACCATTTTTAAAGTGCTCTGCATGTATTCTCTGTAAATTACTCTTTCGTGCAGACCCAGTGAATAAGGAATCTGAGTTATCTATCTCCTCTGAATCTCAGAGAGGAATCACAATTCGCAATTTGAATTCAGACGATGGACCAATAATCTATTATGAAATGAAAAAAAGTTCATTTTCAGAAGAAACCTGAATGAAGAGAAGATACTAATTAGATACTATTTGCTTTTAATTGTGCTTTTTTTTTTTTTAAATTCCTGGAGTGAATAAATTCCACTGTCACCAAGACACTATCATTCAATTGGTGTCCCTGTCCTCTCCAGGACCCACAACACAATTTAATGGGGACTAGACCTGGATCTCTTCAGAGCTCATTAATGTGGGGCCTCTGTTGACTAGAGGTATAACTTTGTTTAAACTTAAAATACTTTTTTTCTATCTCCTAAGAGGCTGGCCTTACTGTCTCCAGAGAGCTTTAGCCAAACTGATCAGAGAAAATAAAGCCAAAGATCTAGAGTGGATATCAAGCATGGAAGAGAGAAATGTTCCCTTTCTAATCTAGGCTAGACTGGAAATAAAGTGGGAAAAATGAAACTTTCATATAAAAAAGGAGGGAAAGGATTATTCTAATCTTTGACTCTCAGTAGCTTAATTTGGAGTTTACACGGTTTACTTGGTATATTTTTAAAAAATCAGAATGGACTACACCTTTGAAATGGGGAACTTTTTCTTTGAATAAGTGTAATATTATCTAAACATTTTAAAAAATGATAATTAACATGATGTAATGAAAATATGGATCAAATATTAATCCATAGAAAGTATTCCATTAGGAAACAAGGAGGTAATTCATTGAGAATAAAGTATTTCCCTTGAATTCCAAATAGAAGTCTGTGCCTTTCCTTAAACACGAAATAAAATTAGAATACAAATTTTACATTTATACTAGACAGATGGTTATTGAATTTAAAATGTCTATTGAGTCCTTGCCATGTGCAAAATTCTGTACTAGACACTGGGGACTATAACAATGAACAAAAAAAAATCTCTTCATAAATGGAGCTTGGTTTCTGGTTGGCTTGGTCAAAGCCTCAAATGAACCAAGAATGAGAGAGAAAGAAATTAATTCCAAACACAGTTAAGTGAACAAATTGAGGTACACAGAAGAAAAAGGCAATCATCATTGATTGGTAATCATGGAAGGCAATTGTTACTTCAGTTGCATAAAATATGCTTAAGCAGGGAGAAAACAGGATCTTTCTGGTTAATAGAAGAGCTGAAGCAAAGCTGTGAAGTTGTGGAATTTGTTCAGGAAATGGAGAAAGGACTTGGGTAGCCAGAGCAGAGAGTCCATGGAACCATGAAAGAAGAAAAGAGGTTGGAATCATAACCTAGATATCTGAATGCCAGTTGAGGAGTCTGGACTTTATCTTATATAAACTTGGCATGCTATTTTGGATAGGGGTGTATAGAGTTATGGTTAAGAAGAGATTGTTAGGAGTATATATGAATTCATCAACGGAAATGTAATTTGCCATATTAGCTCAAAATAATGAAGATAATTTTTTTAAAATTTTCATTCAGTCTGCTCTGAGTTATTCCCTCTTCTTAAAATTTCAAACTGAGTTTAATATTCTTTCCTAACATTTAAAAATTTAAAAATACTTTGGTTCTCAACAGGGATAGGAATACCATTGGCATAGTGTCCTATAGACTGCTTTGATACACTTGGCATCTTGTCTTGTCAGCACTTGACTCATTCCACAGCCTCTGTCTTTCCAAGTTTGGTTCGGTGACTTTTCCATTAAGAGAATATCCGACCCCTCATTCTCATTCTCTGAAACAAAATAGATCTCCCAACCCACATTCCCAATATTCTGTTGAAGTTTGGTATTCAGAGGTCTTTATATTGATCCCTGGGCTTTCTGTCTACCAGTCATACCCCAAATCCAGAGTCCTGTGATGGCGGTGACCCAACAAGGGTCTTGCCAGCACTGGAATTAGAAACCCACTCCTGAACCCATACCAATGATCATGGTCTTGCTGCCTGTAATAATGGGATCTTGGTTACCTATTGCTATATCTCATCTGTAATTCTTACCCACATCCCATTGCAATGTGTAATCAGTCAATCTTTGTAGCTGGAAGAGTTCTCCAATTCTGTTTACTATGGGATAACATCTCTTGTCAACCTCAGGTCTCTCTTCTTTCTTGCATCTTCGCATTGTTTTAGGAGCCATCTATAGGATGCATCTATAAGTGCCCATAATTAACAGTCAGTGCAACTCTAGAATCTCCTGGAATACAGAAAACTGGAGATCCTTTAACAGAAAACCAACAAAATATGAACTTTTTACACTACATGAATTAACATGATGATCAAAGGCTGTTGAGTCTGCATTTAGATTGAAGGAATCAGAAGTTAATGCTTATCTTTAGTGCAAACAAGAAAGCAAACATCTGCCCTTCTATGTTCTATAACAGGCTCTGTGTTGAGGTGACTTATTTCTCCTCATGTCTTGTCATCACCTTACTTCCCAGCCAGTGTTCAAATTGTACTTAATCACATGAACATGCCTGGAATGCAAACAGGAAAAGAAGGAAAACAGGTCAATTGATTGTTGATTGGTCTGCTGACTAATCCCATAGTAAAAGAAGGTATCTCCCACTTTATAGGCATCTAATTTATGACTTCAAAAGTACAGGGAAGATCAACATGGACAGTATACTAGAGGATAACAAAAATTTAAGAACAACTTTAAAAATATTTTATGTTAATTGTATTTTCTCTGTCTTGTTGCTAATTACTTATTTTAAGATCTTAAATTCTACAAAAAAAAAAAAAAGATCTTAAATTCTACAGCATATGCTTGCCTTAAGGAAGTGTTGTGATTCCCGAAGCTGGAGAGTAAAGGCCTCCCTCCCAGGCCTCTGGAATGAAGATCTCCTAGTTGGGGTACCCTGAAATCAGTATTTTCAATAAACTCCTTATTATAGTAGAAAACATTGATATACAGTACAGAAATATTAAAGTGTTATTAATTTATATCCTATATCTTAGTCATTGGCGTCCTTTTTAAAGTTTTCTTTTAGAATCAGAATATTCTTTTCAGACAAATCGGTTGTGTTGATTGATGGTTCATTTTTAAGTCATATTTTCTACTTGAGACAAAGAAAAATTAGAAAATCTCAGGTTAGGACAGAGAGAAGTTAGTGAGGAATGTGAGAAAATTTGATGGGGGAATAGTAAAAGAGGTCTGCAAGCATTTGCAGCATCCAGAAGGATGGTTTTTTATTCTTCTATAAAATAATGGATTTTGCCTAAGGGGAGTTGGTAAACCAGGAACTTTACATTTAATAGCCATTACAACAATTATTATAATTTGCACATGTTGTAGACAAAATACTCAGGCTTTGTCTCACTGAAAAAATTGATACTATTATCTTGACAGTAATCATCTGGAAAGTCCTGCTAAACATTTCAGATGGCACTGTTCATTCACTGATCTCCCAGACACAGACACCAGGAGAGATGAGATGGCAGAGAGTAGTTATGATGAAAGCAGAAAAGGTTCAATAAAAATTTACACTTGAGCTACAGAAACTGCCCTGAACACCATTTGAAGGATTCTGCCTCGGAACCTGTTCAGGTGAGTCATTGAAGGCCAATGATACAGGCTAAAAGAATGAAGGAGCTTAGTCCCCTAGCTTAGGCCATATAACATATAAATACAAAAGGGGGAAAAAACCCAATACTCCACTAACTAAGCCCCTGGTATATAAAATAATTTTAAGACCTCTTACTGAAAAAGCCCAACAAGTTAGGTAGATGATCCCCTATCATGCCTTAACCATCCCAGACAAATGCAAATGAAAAAACATTAAACTCAATTTTGAAGATCACCAGAGGGGCAATTAACTCCTGTCTAATTATCTAATTCTGGTTTTTCCCAGTCCTTGTTGCAGGATAAATCTCACATCTATTCAATTTAAATCATTTCCTTAGGGCATTCACTTATTTTTTTTCCCTCATACTCCCTCAGTGGAGATGGAGAACAGCTGGTCAACCCACCTTTCAATGGTATTTATGAATAGACAATTTCTTTCAAAATACAAGGACTCCATGCAAATTTTTTAGAATTTTCCACCTCAATTCAGTTTTCTTCCTTTCTTTCCTCCTTCCTTCCTTCCTTTCTTTCTTCTTTTCTTTTTTAATTAATTTGTTTTAAAGAGCAAGGAGGGGCAGAGGGAGAGGGTGAGAGATAGAGAGAATCTTAAGCAGACTCCAGGCCCATCAGGGAGCCTGAGGCAGGGCTTGATCCCAGGACCCAGATATCATGACCTGAGCTGAAATCAGGAGTCGAGCACTTAACTGACTGGGCCACCAAGGCAGCCCTCCCTTCTTTTTGTTTTTTGATGTAAACAATTGTCTAACGGAGCTGAAGGGATAGAATTATACAAAATTATCTTTCATCTGAAATTCTCTTCTACTTATCTAACATCTACATATCTTATCTAAATATCTACATATTTCTAATCACTCTCCTAATATGTTGAAGTTTCGATAACTTCGAAGTTTCGATAACTTCAACATATTAGGAGAGTGATTAGAAATATGTACAATCCTTTTAGGTTGACATTTAATATTAATAACAATGATTTAAAAGAACCTATGGAATGCAAACATTAAACAGAGCCCTTCTGCTGCAAACCTCAGTTTCTTATTGAGTAGACTTTGTAGGCAAATTGCTTCTGTCATTTCAAAATACAATGAGCAGATTGCCACTCAGCCTAGTTCTCTGTTCCTCTTTCTCTCACTAGTTTCTCTTACTTATGGGGATTTTCCAATTCTTTTATTTTTTTCTGGTAATCTCACACCTTACTTCTTCATCACTTACAGATCCTCTAGTTCTTTCCCCCTTTATGCTTTTGGAAAAACCCTACTTGCTACATCTGTATACTCCTAAAATAACAATACTGCCTAAATGGAATGTATTGGTAAATACTGATGGTAAAATGATAAGGTCCTCTGCAGTAAGGAAAATAAAGGAAAACTGGAGTGGAATGCAGTCATTCGGCATCAGAGAACAAGCCCTAGCGCTGTGCTTTAGGAAGCACTTAGGTATTTCTGATCTTGGGAAGGTGGGGTTGAAGTGTCAGTCCTTTATCTGCCCCTGTACTATTAATAAAATATTTTCCTGGGGGAATGAGGGTGCAAGAGGGTAAAGGATCTTTATTTCCTCTGGTAATAGATTCATCTGAGGGAAAAGAACTGCAACTTGATCTGGCCTTAGAATCAACTGCATATCAGATCACCCAAGAAAGGCAAATGAAATCATTTAAAGTAAACAACTGCCTATTTGGGGTCATCAGGGAGGTTACTGTGGACGTGCTAAGTTTGCTCTAAGGTTTCTAGTGTGACTTAGTGGGTGACAGCAGCTTCATATGGGTGACAAGAAACCACCTGGGAGGGTTGCCTATGCCAATGGCAACATTCCCTCAGAGAATTTTTACCCAGTGCAAAACTGTAGATTGATGTATGGTGGTTCAGTTTGGATAACTTACAGAATGGTATCAAATGAATGGTGTGCTAAATTTTCTAAGTAATATTCCTGCCTAAACACAAAGGACATCATGCTGTCCTGGGAAATTTTCCCCTCCTCCGAAAGGTAATTTAGGAAATGAGCTATAAACTCTATGTGCACAAGTGTACCATAAAAAGCCCATTAACTGAGGTGCATGTGAAATGGATCTGACTACCATGTGTCCAGCATGCCATCTCAAAAGGTGCCACTTAATAGCATTCCTGACATCACCTTGAGCCCCCAATGAGAAGGGAAAATGAGAAGAAGGGGGGTGCATTTTCCCTCCCACTCTTAGCAGATCAAGCAGCATTTCATCTAAAGCAAAGTCAAGATTGAAAAAGTAACAACATGATATATCTTGGTCTTCTTCCAGAATTTGTGAGAGTTTGCGCCAAAAAGCAAGAAACAGTATCTGAAATGTTTGAAAGGCAAGTGGCCGTGCCAGCCCTCATCCACGAGGTTACTTGAGATGGGGATGAGGAGTTCCTGAATGATTGGCATGACTTGTTGCCTTTATCAATTAAGGGTTAGAAAGTTCACTTGATATGCTTGGCCATTTTACCCAGTGCCAGAAAAGCAGCATTTCTCCATGGTTGAGAGTGTTCAAGGTCTAAGCTAAGCAAAGCAAGCTAAGCAAAGACTGGCTCTAAATACAACAACAGGTTTAACTGAATTTGCTTGACAACAGGCCATGGAAAATACGTTTGTCATTACACACTTTGGTCATGACCATCTTTCCCTCAGGTCAAATGGCATCTACAAGGAGGGATACCCAGGGCTTCTCATCTTCTGGATAGGCCACACAAAAATGCAACACTGGGACATGGCCAAGTCTTGCTCAAAGTATAAGACATTGAGTTCTGGGGGTGAGGTACAGACAATGTACAGACAATGCTAGAATCTGGTTCATTTTTCCTCTGAACCTCGACTCTTTTCAGGCCCCATAGGAGTACAGAAGGAGAGCCATCTGGGACAAGATCAAGAGGGGTATGTATAGTTTGCATCCCTCCTTACTTCACCTGCCTTCTGTGTGAATACAAAACAGAACAGGGCTCTAGAAACAGTGGATAGTCATGACTAAATAAAATTTATTTTACCCTTTCTTCCCTACTACTCTCTACTAGTCTGGAGAGATGAAAACTGAAAGTATGGAGTCTTTAATCTAAGAAATACTTTTCCAGGTCCTTCTACTCTGTGAACTGATAAGTAGATAATTTCCTTGAGAGATGCATTAATTCCTTCATGTCAGTAAAATAAAGTCATTTTCTGATATCTTCTATCTGCTAAAACCCATGGACTTGAACACCAGCCCATCTCATCCATTATTACATTTAACACATATGTAAGGACCAGAAACTAAGCTAGGCTTTAGGGATCCAACAGTGATATGACATTAAGTAACTGATGAAGAAACTACATTAGCTTATGGAGATTGACATTACAAACAAATTGGAAGTAATCTTCCTTCCTTCCTCCCTTCTTTCCTTCCTTCCTTCCTTTTGGTTGTTGTTTGCAAAGCGAGATTGACTCAGGTTACACAAGGCTTTAAATGATAGGCTGAAGCTTTCATCCATAGGCAGTCTGATGTAGGGTCCAGAGAATGCAATGTTAATTTTTAGGTAAATTTAGTTGCTTTTTAAAGAAAATATGCAACATTTTATTTAGAATTTATAGCTTCAGAATATTTGGATGTGATCCTAAAGAAAAATCTATCCTATTTTCTTAATTTAGAGATTAAAAAATATTGAGATCCAGAGATATTAAATTGAAACTTTGAGTTAAAGATGGTGGATTGAATGTACCAGAGAACCCACTTTCAAGGACTGTGAAAGGGTACACAAAGGCAAAGAATGAAAGAACCAGGGGAAACAAAATTTAGGAGCCTAGAAAGCAGAAGGAGGAAGTGAGGAAAAAAAAAGACCGATTCTTAATAATACATGAAAACACTAATTTAAAAAGCTGGTCATGCTAAAAGACATCATGGAACTAAGTCATTATTTGGATATTAAAAGGAAATCCCTGTCCCACCGCTTAGTTATTACCTGAAAAAAAAATTTGGAGTAACTATAGTGATGATTTTTTGCTTTTCATTTTATTGTAGGTTGATTTTGAGGCTGGTTTTGTGTGTGTGTGTGTGTGTGTGTGTTTCTTGCTTGATCATGGAGCTCCTGGAAGAGGTCTCATTTAAGTACCAACTAAGGGAACTCTGCAAGTTGGGTGGCCCACCACAGTTGTTGTTATATGGAGTTACAAGGCCCCTTGGGAGAAAGAGCCAAGTCTACTCTTTGACTCACAAGTCTCCAGGTTATAATTTTCACAATGAGAGGTGAGAGGAAGGCTGTTTCAAAACTGTCAAGTTCATTCTAATTTCCTCATAGAAGAGTATGAACGTGAAAGGGGAATAACATTACTTACAAGATATTAAACAAAGAAATAAGGTATTTACAGTCCAGAAAATCCAGAGAATATTAAAGGGAAAATGTTATCATTATGGAAAAACAATTCCTCCACTGCAACATAACCATATCCCAATTCTGGAGTTCAAAAAAAATAACACACAGAAGGCAAGGAAGCTGGTAGGGAAAGGGAGGGGGAGGGGAAGGCAAGTGAGCAGAGACCAGTGATCATTGCAGGAGAACAGACGGGCTTCCTGCGAACACTGGCTAACTGGAGAAGCTGCGGGCCCAAGAGAAATTTAGAACACACCTAGGAAAAGAAAAAGAAATTGCATTTGTGTGTGAAGAGAAATGAGAGCAGGAGTGATTAAATAAAGATATGCATGGGGGACTTGGAACCAAATTCTAAAACTGTCACCTGCACATTTTATAGATTTAGAAGGTGACTATCTGTAGTGTATGCTGTGGACAATCTCAGATTTACACTTGTTATCCAAGTTTGATTATTTATAGCACCCTTTTCACTTTCAGAAGTGTCTTGATGAGGACAATAAATTATACCACCATAGTCCCAAAGCTCTTATAGTTGGGGAAAGAAAGTTGAAGTGTTTTCAGAAGAAATGAGATGGATGAAGAGAAGTAGGGTCTTCACTATAAATAATTTAAAGGAAATTCCATGGTTCTATAAGGACCAAGAAATAAAATAAGGAAGCATGCAATCTAGAAATATGCATGTTCTTAGAAAATATAAAGGTCTCTATCACTCTGGAGCAAAATAAAAGTTCAGTGATAGTGATCTAGTTTACAATTCTGAGGATCATTACTCTTTACTAGACAATATCTTAACCCCTGGAACTATCTTAAAACATTCCGTAGAGAATTATTTCAGTGTAAATTCTCTTTTATTTTTTGATTTTATTATGGATGGAATTTCAGTTCATGGTTAGGACATAGAATAAAATCTGAAAATTATATTTATTCTTGTTTCCCAAGCATCGTTATTTGTTTGTATGTAAGATTTTGCCTTTATTACAGCCACTAGTAAATCAAATGGGGTTCTATCTCATACCACAAAAGCAGTAAGGAAAAAAGGATTATGTTTTTAAAATCTTTGGCTAAGGTCAAAACTCTAATTGTATAACAATTAACACCCATAGGTGTATCAACTAAAAGACAATGAACAGATATGTTATTCAATATATTCTACGTTAACCAGAATTTGGTCTGCTGTTGAAATAAATGTTCACATTAGGGTGACTAATGTGTTTTAGGTCACCTGGTACATTCCCCATTTTGGAACTGAAGTCCCACATCTAAGGAAACCTCTCAATCCTTAACAAATCCAAACAATTGGCCACCCTAGTTCATATTGACCCATTATTATAAAAGGACCAGCAAAACATGTTAGTATTTAAGAAAGTTTTTTTTTTTTACAAAAACCCAAACTCCTACTAAAACAATTAAAATGCCCTTTTGTCTTTGTTAATTTCTTGTTTGCTGTTTGTAAGCAGGATCAGAACTAGAGGTGCCAAAAAAGCCTTTCTAATAGCCCACCCTTAAGTGGTTCCAAGCCAGGCCTAGTATGAAAGAGCCAGAAATATCCAGGCCAATTCTGAGGAATTAAAAGGTTCAGATAGTTCAGATAAGCTTTGGACAAGCAGCCATATTCTGGAAGTATATCTGAACCTCCTCCAAATCACAAAACTGAGGTTTCTTCCTCCTTCCACCAAAGCCACTGCTCCAGCCGACAGCCTCTTCACAGCTTCGCGTGAGCAGTAATGAGTATGAGATTATCAGAGGCCCCTAGTCACGCCATCCCCTCGTTGTTTGGATAATAAAGTTCAGGGGTACTGAGGATAATCTCCCTAGGGAGACAGAGACCAACATCTACTTATCATTTCTCTGTTCACTTCCTTTTTAGCTAATTAAACCTTAGTTCTTCACAGGAAATAAGACTTTGCAACCTCCATAATGGTTTGGCTTGGTCATACTGTATATATCTTTCCCGGTTTGTCTGGAAAAACAGGAAACGAGAGGTGCCGGCATGAAGATCCAGAATAGAGGGTTATCTTTTAAATTAGCAAATTTTTCATTTGCACGTGGCCAGGGCTGGCTGTGCCACTGGGTCAGTGGGGGCGCCTGCCCTGATCTTTGGAAGGCTTTAGAGAGAGCCGTGGAAGGGAAAGGGGAGAATTTTTAAAGCTACATGTTGCCCTATATAAGCCTCCCAATAGGCAGAGTGGAAGACTATGGAGTGTGCAGTATAAGGAGGAAAATAGTAAGACAAACCCATTTTCCAGTTTAGGCATATGTAAGCCATGTGAGAATTGTCTCTTTCTTACCACTTTCCTGGGGAATCTGAGTCTATGTTAACAAGTAGCCCTGAGCTTGCTGTTTCTTGTTTACTCAAAGCATAATGGAGTAAGCAAGAAGACAAATGTTAGGGGACTGGGTCCTTCCACAAAGTCACACGCACGGCGTGATGAATTCTGTTTCAAAAGGGATCTGTAGAAATTCTTTTTTTCCAAACATATTTCTAAAGAAAAGTGAGGAGTGGAGAAAAGAAAGAGAAAGCTAGATTTAGCAGATACATTTTCATACAATTAGCACATTTAATCTATCACTTGGAATTTTACATACGGAATCCAGTAAAAATTAACAAATGTTCATACAAGATAGCAAACTGCCAAGAGATGTGCTAATTAAACAGATTTGGTGGAATAAATATGCTAAATTAGAAAGGAATTAGTACATTTCTTTATTCCTATACTTTGGACAATCCTGTGATTTTGGCATCCCCACTGGCCATGTTATTCAATAACAAGGATTACTTGTAGTTTTTGACTAGAATGTGGCTAAAACTATTTTATTTATTGTCAGTGGTGCTTAAGGTTAGAAGTAATGGTATCTCAGATAATAAGATTGTCTCATTTTATATCATAAATGGATTTGGAAAAGTATTAAAGCAGCTTACTGTAAATTGAGTAACAGATTGCTATTTGAAAGCTAATTTTAGGAAATCCTATTTAAACTAAATATCTCTTTTGTGGCATGCCTAAATACTTCCTGCTTTGTCTTTTTTATGTAAATTTTTGTGTATTGGATTTATTAAGAAGGAGCTGAATTTTACATGAGTGTAGAGACGTCTCAAAGACAAGAAAACAGTTCTTCAGTGGTGTAGGAAAAAAAAAGAATTTAAGAATTTAGGGCTAAAACAGTGCTTAAAACCATAAGGTAACATTATTTTTGAATAAGAATGTACAAGAATTTGAATACCTACATGATCTCTGTAATTCATCAACAGGATTCATTTTGTGAACTCATGGACTAGAACAGGACATTGGATAATAAACATCCAGGTTGAAAGAATAATTAATGTCATATTAAACCAACATCCTTCAATGATGTAATAATTAGGAGTCAGAGGTATTTGAATCATAATGATGAGAGATGAGCAATTCAGTGCTTGGAAAATTATTTTTTCCAAATATATTGAATGAATATAAATAATAATGGATTGTAGATTGCATAAACCAAGTGATATGTTTTTAATACTAATAGCTATTATAGCCAGACTACTCCCATAGAAGGTACTAGAACTTCCTGTGAATGATAAAACATTAAAGGAAGATCTTAACTCTAAGATATTTTTATTTTTCCAATTAACAATGGACAAAATATTTGGTAACAGGGAGTAAAAGCAGGAGCGGGTGTTGAAGGGCATCCCCTTCAAAATCATTTTAGCTGAAAAATCTAATAATCATGGTGGTTGCAACACACAAGAAAACGGTCATGTGTCCATTCGGCTTCCTCTCACCTTGTTGGTGCTAGATGCTTCAGTGTCCCAGGTTCCTACTCTGACCCTTGTCACATTCTGACATCAGGTAGTAGTAGTCCACGGGCTGGAGACTGCTGGGAACACATGCTCTCACTAGGTCTGTGTTTTTGCCATGCAACGGGTAGTTCAAACTAATTTCAGATCAAGTGTTAAGAGCCACTAATCAGCTCCTTTCCAGTATCTTTTCCTACAAAAATCATGTGGTAGGAAAGACACTTGGGGATAGAGGAAGAAGAATGGGAAGAAAAGGGTCGGGGAGAGGACAAGTTTTTGTTCCCCTTAAGCTTCAACACGTGATATGGATAAGGCTGACTCTTTCTGTTAGAATCATTAAATGTTAGAGTTGAAGGAAACTGAGATATTTTGTGGTTAAAAATCTATTCGTTTTAGAGTTGATGAAACCAAGACCTAGCAAAGTTTAGCAATTTTGTCCAGAGTCACAAATATAAGTTGATTTTTGAATAGGAATGAGAGTCAGACCTCTTGAAACCACACCTATGTGCCATGTAGGACAATTGTGCTCTTTTATCTGTTTCAAAGTCATAATTTCCAAAAAAATTTCATCCTGGTCAGATTCTCCATACAATTTTTAATAAATTCAGATTGCTCTCATAATTCAATAGAGAACTCAATAGATAACGACTTCTCCTCCTATTCCTCTCCCTCCCCCTCTCACCCTTCTTCTTCTTGTTCAATTTTTAATACAGAACTACCATTCCCTGGATATTGTTTGCTCACCCCTATGGCAAAGCTAATAAAGCAACATTATTTGTTTAACATGTGTTTAAATGCATTATTTACAAAACAAAATAATTATAAAAAGCAAATAGTAATTTTTATTATAATTATGCTTATTATATTGTATGTGATTATATATTATGTATTACATGTATGATTTTAATTATGATTTATATCATGCCTTTGAATTATATTGTCTCATTTAAAAATCAGTGAATACATGTTAAAAGGTATTTTGTAACATAAGTTAATGAACCCTCAATGCATATAAATATACAATGGGATAGAATGTTAAAATGTAAGCTTATTTCTCTGGTCCTTCTCTCTTCTTTCTCTCTCTCTTTCCCTCTCTCCATCCCTTTCTTTCTTTTGCCCCAGACTGACACTGAAAGTTTATTCAGCTGTTTTTGATGTCTTAAACTTACTCTTTCTAGCCATCTGTTGAATTTTTTTTCTTTTATGAAAATAGACTGAACTTGTACACACAGTATTTGGGTAAAAAAATTATTTCAACTTCTTGTTGATCGCATGTGAGGAGAATTCAGGCTTTGACTTTAATAAGCATATCAGTAATATTTATTCTCACCATCCACCAGACAACGGTTTGAATTTCGTATGACTGTTTTCTTTACCCTTTCTGTGCAGACGGCATTATTCACTATAAGCACCATTAAAGAACCAAGTGTCAATGAACCCAGCAGTGAACTGACAGTTACTTAAACAGCGCATGATCCAAAGCTGTTTGAGAAATGCCAAATGCTTCTTTTTTTTTTTTTTTAACAAGTTCATTTCATCCAAGGGAAAAAATCATTTTATTTAAAGATTTATATTTATGAACATGTTGTGAAGGTTCTGGATGTTCCCTGTAATGTTTTATGAAAGATACAGATGCGTTTCCAAGAATCGTGAAGCATGCCGGCTGGCCAAGGAGAGTTTGGCCCTCAGTGGGCAGATCCAAGGGATGGAAGGAGTCGTCAGAGCCCTGGAGAGGGATGACACTCACTTGACAGTGGGATCTGCTGATCTTCCACCTGACAGTGTTCCGTGGTGTTCCTCTTTGTTCTGACTGCTTCCTCTCAACTCCCCCCAGATGGGTAATGGGAAGAGACCAGCTGCTTGGGAAAATAATCAGGAGGATCATTCCTAGGAGCCTGTCCCAACAGTCCAGGTTGGAGGCCAACCACCTGAAAAGGTTGTTAGCCAAGAAGCACTTCTCCTACTCTCTGGTGAACTGCTCTCTGGAGCCAGTTGAGAGGAGAAGGCCAAGAACAGCAGAAGGCTGTCCCGGGGAGAGGGAAAGATAGGCTCCAGGGAGGCGAGCTGAGAGAGGACAAATTTCCCTCCTTCCTTAGCGTTTGCATAGTTATCTATCATTCTGGTGGAATTGGATGTGCTGACTTATTTTGTAATTTTGATTTTTCTATCTTTTATTTCCTGGCTTGATTGGCTTGCTTAGTTAAAGCACGTGCCTAACTAAGTAAAAAGGGTAAGTAACTATTCCCTAGAAGGACCTGTCAACATACCCCAGAGGAGATCTCTGTATTTATATGGCTGGAGTCTGTGCCCCCAAACCTGGCCCACATTCTCCAATGCCATGTAGTCGGTCAAAAGAGTATCCAAAAAAGAGAAGGTAAAAGGTTAAGCATAAGACATTGCCTATTCTGGAGGAAACAAGTTAGTATATCTTTCTGATGGTAAGTGACTTTGATGTGTGTTTTCTAACACCGACAAGAAATTCTTCACTTCTGTGTGGATACTGACTGGGTGACCTACAAATCTAACCCAATTCTGACACTGTCTACCTGGGGATAGTGTCAGACCCACAGGTTAAGGGCTTAGCCCTTTAAGACCGCCCTCTGTTTCAGATGCTCATTAGAAGTCCAGCTTGTTACCTGTGCTTCTGATTGGTTACAAATCAGTTTCCCACAACCCCATCTCAGGCTCAATGAATTTGCTAGAGTGCCTCAACAGAACTCAGGAAACCAGCTAATTTACTAGGTTACCAGTTTATTATAGAATATATTAAAGGGTACGAATGAACAGCCTGATGAAGAGATACATATGGAAAGGTCTGAAGGGGTCTTGAAGACAGGGAGCATCTGTCCCTCTGGAGTTTGGTGTGTCACCTTTCTGACATATGTTCTGGTTCACCAATCTGGAAGGTCCCTGAACTCTGTGTTTAAGGCTTTTAATGAAAGATTTATTATATAGACACAATTGATTAAATCAACTTCAATGAACTTGAACTCAATCTTTCACTCCTCTCCCTGCCCCAGAAATTGGGGGGTGGGGCCAAAAGTTTGAACACTCTAATCAGATGGTTGGTTCCCCTGGCAACCAGCCCTCCTCCTTAGATTACCTCCTTAGTAGCTTTCCAAAAGTCACCCCATCAATGTAAAGTCAAGTGTGATTGGAAAGGGTCTTGTTATGAATAACAAGATACCCATTTGCTCTTTATGGCTCTGGATCACTTCAGGATATCAGGAAATGAGAATGAAAGACTACATATTATAACAAAAGATGTCTCCATTGTTCTTATAATTTAGGAAATTTCAAGGATTTGGGGAGCTTTGAACCAAAAACCTTGGGTAAAGACCAAAATATATATTGATTATAAAACACAATATACAGTGATTTTATGTGGGTTCCCTGGAAAGCAGAGTCTGAGACAAGGGCTTTTGCATAGGTAGCTTTTTTAGCAAATGACCACAAGGAGCAAGAGTAGAGGGCTAATAGAAGTGAAACAGGGCAGGAGAGAAAGGCAATCTATGGCTTCTTAATTAGCTGTTCACCTCTGGGACTCTATCTTGCCAAGAATCCTCTGAAGAGCCTTATGGAAATTGCCTGAGGAGCTAAAGAGGGACATATTTCCATCCCTATCATTCCCCCAAAATCAATCTTGTTAAGTTCACCAGCTTCCAGTTTATCAAATCCAAAGGTCAATTTTCAATCTTTTCTTCCTTGACTTCTTGATAACATTTGACATAGTGGATTTACATGGTTGATCTGTTCTTTTTGATATGTTACCCTTTCTTAGCCTCAGGGGCTGTATACATTGCAAGTTTGGTATTGGAATACCCATAGCTCACTCCTTAAGAAACTTAAGTTTTCTTTATAGTCAATCCTTAAGGGATCTTATCCACATTGATGGTTTTAAATACTATCTATATGTTGATGATTCCTAAATTTATATCTTCATTTCTGACTTCTCCCTGAACCCCTACCTCATATAATCAACTACCTACTAGGCATGTCCCATTGGCTAAAAGATGTCTCAAAGTTAACACATTCAAAATAGAGTCCTTGAATTCCTATCAGACCAATGTCAATGTTTCTAACTCCATACAAAGCAGTACCATTCACCAGGTGCTCAGGCCAGAAACCAAGGGGATATTCTTGATGCTTCTGCAATAGTCTCATAACTGAGTCCTGCTCCTGCTTTTATTCCCTACGAGTACATTCTTTCTGGAACTGGAGAAAAGAATATAATTCAGTGCATGTCACTTCCTTTGATAACTGTCCAATGACTGTAACACATTTAGATGAAATCTGTAGGCCTATAGGGTTGGACGTGATCCTGTCTCTGATTGATTCCTCACTCAACTTCACCTCCACTGGCCTCCTGGCCAAGCCTTGAATACAACAGGCTTGTGCTTGCGCCGGAACCAGCTACTCCCCCTTCCACTCTCTGGAGGGCCATTGCCCCATGTTTTCACCCAGCTTGATTCCTCATTTCCTTCAGCTCTGTGCTCAAATAAGACCTCAAAGGAGGTCTTTCCTGAATCCTTTGATTAGAATCCTACACACAGTTACCTGTAGTTATGCTTACCCTTTTTAACATACCTTTATTGTCTCTTAGTACTTGTCCCTACCTGATAGTGGTTTAACTCTGTCTCCATCCCTGAAAGGTAAGCTGCATTCTGTCATAAAACCTGGACGTTGTCTTAGTTACAGGTGGCATGGCCAGTACCCAAAGCAAAGTCTAAGGCAAAACAGGAATTCAATATATATTCATTGAATGAAGGAACGTGAATTCTCATAATATAGAAGAAAAGAATACATATAGTAGTATAGGATTTAAAAGTATTAAGAATGTTCTTATTCTTTCATGTATTATGAGTGATTAAAAATCAGCCATACACACTTTTGGAGAGTCCTATGAAAATGGATATTAATTAGACCTCTATTTCCTAAAATTACCAGAAGACTAAAGCAATAGATTCTCAAATTTTAGTCACCAACCAGAAGGTTCTCTCCCAGCCCTTTGCCTTCATCAAGACTTTCTGGCAAATGCTCTCAAACTGTTACGTCTTTGGCTCCTCTGTTTGGTTCTTGATGCTTGAGTGCTCTTAATGGGTCTTTTCTGGCACTGGGATAATAAAATCCAAGATCCAAAGGAATTGGTAGGAGAAAGGAAATCATAGCTGTTGGCCTGCTTGAAATTTAGCCTAAATAAAAGGAGCTCCCCTTGCTTGTATCCTGGCTTTTGAAAGTTCTCACCAAAATCTGGGGTCACACCCTTGTTTGGCCTTATTCTCTACAATCATATTTCCCTTAAGGACCAAACAAGGCAAGAAAACTACATCTGCATGCTTGCACTTGTCCATTTCTCTTTCAATAAGCATTTATCACTTTACTCTGACATGGGCTCTTTCTTCTTGCAGTCAACCCTTACTTCACTTTGACATAAGAAGGTAGAAACACTAGGAAAAGGAATATTTCTATTAATAGGAAGATGATAATTTCAATTCTTCTATTCGTAGGAAGATGATAATTTCCATTCTTTGTTCATTCTTTCCTTTATTTGATCATTTTCATATTGAACAAATATCAGTTGAGTTGTAACTCCTTATGAGGCACCATGCTAATCACTGAACATAGAGGATTGTGTAGAACCAACATGGTTCCCGCCTTTATGGAGCTTACAGTATAGAAGAAGTGGTAGATATTATTCAAATATTTTTTAATGTAGTATCTATATTGTCTAAAGAAAAGAGCTAATATATAGGAGGAACTCGACTCAGAATGAACAGGAAGTGATCAGGAATAGGAGGGGGTGATGCAAAGGGCTGCAAAAGAGAACAATCGAAGGGAAAAACACAGACAATAGCCTTGACATAAAAAGGAGCTTAGCATCCAAGGAACAGAAAACGTCCTAAGAAGCTGGTGTGGAGAAAGCAAGGGCCAAAAAGCCCAACATGAGGCCACACAGATTTGATGAGGCAAACCATGTAGGCTTTTACACTGTGCTGAGGATTTATGTTTTATCTGAAAACCCATTGGAAGTCATTCCAATAAATCTTAAAAAAATTTTTTTTTGGTAATAGTATGTATTACCTGGAGGTAGAGATAAAATGGGATCTATTGGGATGTATCCCAAAATGTCAGATGTAGGTGATGGTGATAATGGCAGGAAAAGATGATGATGCTTACAAAATTAAAGATGCAAGTAGATTGAAATATATTTATTCTGGAATTTAGTTTGTAAGTAAGTACAAAGGATTGCCTTTTGTCTTTTACTGTTTTGAAAGGGAAGGATTATGTCACAGAGCCCTCTGAAACTGAAGTGAGAAGCAAGCGGTGTGATTAATCATTCAATGGGAGGAGACAGGATAATTGTATAAAACGCAAGCTCTATTGGCTTCATAATGAAGCCTCATTTCAGCAATACATAGATAATAGACCTTTTTAAACAATTGTCTCTTTTACCACATATATATTACAATTTCTCCCTAGAGTAATTTCACAACAAGGGCATTGCAAATTTTGCATAGAAGGCAAAATATACACATAAATTATACAATAAACATTTGTATTATGCTTTCACTTTCAACTTTGATTTTACCATTAATATAGAGAAAAATTTATCTATACTTTGCTCTTTTTAGAATAACTTTTTTTAGATTAAGCAATCTTCAGTTATATTGAGGCACTATTAAGTTTTTTTGCAAGTTTCCATCATAATTTGGGTATTTATTAGAAATCTAAGTGATCTCTAATCACTTAAATCTAAGTAAATCTAAATCTAAGTAAATCTAAAATCTAAATCTTAAATCTAATCTTAATTTAACTTAAATCTAAATCTAAGTTAACTTATCACAGATTTTTCTTTCCCCATTCTCTGCAACCAAGAATTTTTTGTTTGTTTGTTTATTTTTATTTTGGTTTTGGTTTTTACTGTAGTGGTGGTGGTGGTGATTGTTTTTTAATTTGGGCCACCTTTATGATGAGAACCGATGATGACTAGGTAAGCTGGCTGTGCTGAAATGATTTCTTTATGTTCTGTGATATGCTTACATCAGGAAAGTATAAATTACCAGAGCAGAAAAAACTTACATAATTGCTTTGGGAATTATGTAAAGGGGAATTTCTCTAAATACTGGTCGACTTAGTGATTTCAAGGTCTACTCCTGAAATTCAGAGGTACAAAATTGGTGGAGCAATTCCTCCAGCACTTTTGGTTCCAGACAGTTTGTGCTAAGGATTATGAGAGCCTGGGAGAAGTCTCCCACCAGAGACATTGAGGTTACTTGGTCAGAAGATAGGACAAAACAAGGCAGAAATGGAGTGAACGGAAAGTCAACACAGAAAAACAGGACTTACAGAACCCAGTAGATGGACAGAGATGTAGCGGCAAAAGTAAAAAAGCTGATGGTAAACATGAAGCATGGAATTATCATCATACAGGTGGTTAGAATCACAGATACAAGTACCAGCAAGGAGAGGACCCTGTAAAGATCCCAATACCTGCTCTAATTCTCACAATGAAAACAGAAGTTTGGAACCATTGCTCAGGTAATGAAATTGCACTGAAGGCCAATGTGGACTCCTCCAAGTGTAGGGATAAAGCTAAACATCTGATGATCCTCACAGTGTAAGTCACCATGAGTAGAAATGAAAGCTCCACTCTTCCCATTCAAAGTGACAATGGCAACCATTTCCATTGGTCAAAAGACAGTTCCCAACACAGTCTCTTTTCTGAAGGAACAGAGAGGACAAGATTTGATTTTGAAATCTTGAAATTTGTTCTGACTTGACTTTGGTCTGAGCAATAAAAATAGGAGAGTTACTCTGATTTAGAGGCTTCCCCTCTGCCCCAAGCTATTCCTATTTAGCCACAATTAAAATTCTAACCAGCTACCCTTGGTGATTATTACCTTATTCATTGTAATAATTCATTGCAACCTCTTTGGGTTTTGTAAAGATTTTGTCTTTTTGTGGTCTCCAAAATGCCGTAAGTGTCTAGCTTATTACATATGGTGACATTTGTAAACTGTATGATTCAGTGAAAACTTGTTCAGCAGTGCTTTTTCTAAGATTAACTTTATGAGCTTTTCCTCCTTCCTCTAATGAGTGTTGTGGGGACTTTTTCCTCTCTGCTGGTTCATTCCCTCTTTGCAGTAAGGGATCCTAACTAATATTACACTTTTTTTTTTCTTTTTTAAGAGAATGAAGTCCTAAGGTATTTACATTCTGCCATGGATATGATTCTAGACAAGCATCTAGTGAGTCTTTAAGGCTTTGTTGGGCCTGGTGACTTCCAGCAGCTGGGCTGTTGCTCTGTAGTTGATGTGGGGACCCCAGAATTTGATGAATGATAATATGTTATTTTGGGGACTCTCTTCTCAGTCAGACGGTGGATGGCCTCAGATTTTACTCCAAGCATTTTTTCTGTATCTCATTCTAGGAAGTTTTAGATTAGTTGAAAATATGTGTAAACAACTTTGAAGATTTTTTTCTGTAATTAGTGTAATTTTTTGCACTCTCTGTTCTGCTGGTTGAAGATACCAAGTCTGTTGAGATCTGTGAGTTGTTAGGGGAAAATCTTATGCATAACTTTTTCCATGTCGTTTAAAAAAGAAGTTCCAAACCAAAAATGAACTACACCAGAAGAAATAATAGATTAGTTCTTACGAATTGACTTAATGCAAAAGCCATCTATGATGTACCTTTCATTTGTGAAATATTTCAGCTGCTGGATGCCTCTTTAGTTTGCTGCTAAATTCTTTTAAAAAGAATATAAATTGGCCTCTTTCGAGCTATTTTAAGGAGTGTCTGTTTACTAGGTGCTTTATCCATCAATGCATACCTGCACTGTTTGTATGTTTTAGGAGAATATCATTCTTTCAGGCCCTTCAGAGATTTATGGTTAGAGAAATGGGTAAGATGCTGGTACCTTGATGTGTGTACATACTAGGCAAAAACGGTGAACTAAAGAATCACCTTCCCATTTATGATTTAACTAAATCCATCAGAGTTTTGTTCTACTGCTTTCTGGAATGTCTTTTACCCCAATTAGTCTCTAAAAGTGTGAGGTCAAAACAGCAAGGCTTATATCAGATATTCTCCAATTGAATCTTGCAGTCAGGGTCTTTTATTTTATTTTTTTTAGGGGGAGAAAAGAAGGGCCCTGGGAATGAAGTCTATGTTGCTCTGGGGACGGTTTTTACCCTGAAACAATTTCACATAAGCCTACTTTATTAAAACACACATGCACGCGCACACACACACACACACACACACTCACCCCTGATTTAATTGCCACTAAAATATAATCATCTAGAGACTCAGGAGTGGGTGGTATTCAGGGTCACCAGACCCCCAGGGAATTGCAGCCTAGAAGTAACATGGCACATTACCAAATGTGACTGTGGGTTTCCCTCCTTGCTCCCCAATCATGCCTTCCTTTCCCTTCCCTCACTGTCCCCTGACACTATATCACTGTTTTCCTCAAAATCTCCTTTGACAGTTCATTAAGGCACCAAGTTTCCAAGTTCCTTGAGAAAATGATTTTTTTAATATACTCTCTATTTCCCACAATGGATCTGACCAAAGTATTTCTTAATTGTCTGCTTGCATTTTTTATGGGACCACACAGATCATTTCCCCTGAGATCTTTCAGTTTGTCCTCTCCACATTCTTCCAGCTAACCCTACTTGTCTCCTTTACCCTTCACCTTTTCCGACTTTTGGTCTTACTTCTGTCTTGAACTCTTTCGTTCACTGGAGAGACTCTTTTTTCCCAGGTTATCACATGCTGTACTGACCCCATACATGGGAGAGGGGCCACACAAAGCAACAGAATAAAGATTCTACAATAGGAATCAAGTACAGGCACCTCTAGACCACTGGAAAGGTACTAAAAACTAGAGTACATTGCCAAGAGAAAGAGGGATTCGAAACCCAGTGACTGAAAGATATACAAGTATCAGAGGTAGCCACAAGATATCAGCACCAAAAGGGCACTGGAATAATTGCTGCTCAGACAGGAAATCTTGCAGAGTGCAGGCCAGTCTCAAGCTGTAGTCTTACAAGGGTTCTGCCAGTGTGAATAAATGAGCCATGTTAGAGTGCTGGCAAATCTCTTAACGAACGGGGCTTAAATAGAAATGTGGTAACGTATCCTTGCTCCATATTCCCCCACTTTCAGCTTTCCCCCACCCATCTAAATGGATAAAACCCACAATCCTGTTTTCACTCAACACCCTGCCAATTACAGTTGCTTTCTTGTCTATATATAATGGAAATGTGTTATAAATTTAGGTGTGTATCACCATTTTCAATATTTCTCTATTTCCTGTAGACTTTTCTCTAGTGGGGGAATTATTTTTTGGTCTAACCATTTCTAAACTATTTTTATAACACCCAGTCCAAAGATGGCAAAATGGGTACTATACACCAGACCACCTCCACAGATCCCACCTTTGGCAGCCAGTATTTTAATCAAGGCACAATTTCCTGCTAAGCTCTGGCTTTACCTCAGACTTCTCAGTGGAGCTTTCCAGGAAGTTACCAACAATTTAACTGAACAGGCATTTGAGTTGACACATTCACCATGTTGGCCCATCCCTCGACATAGATGGGGAAATTAAATGTTCTTTAAAGGAACTTTTTTTTTTCTTTATTTGACACAGAGAGAGAGATCACAAGTAGGCAGAGAGGCAGTCAGAGAGAGGGGGGAAGCAGGATCCCCACTGAGCAGAGAGCCCGAATCAGGGCTTGATCCCACGACCTGATTGATCATGACCTGAGCTGAAGGCAGAGGCTTTAACCCACTGAGCCACCCAGGTGCCCCTTAAATGTCCTTAATGGTGATATTGGCCGAAGGGTTTTGGGGAAATTGCTCTACTTCATCACCAAAAGTATAGTCAGACCAACTGCATGAAGGAAAAAGAACATTGATATAGACATTTATAATGTGGTCTTGAAGGTGGGCATCGCTGCTTCTCTGCGACAGACACAAACAACTTGGGTGTGAATCTTTCCAATGAATTGAGCTCTTATCAAGAAGTCTCTCTCTCTCAGTAGGAAAGTATTTAATCCTCTTTGCAAATATAGCCCAGCTCTCAACTTAACAGGACTGCCTACTGTGTTGAATTATAATCAGAAGTTTTTCTGACAGAGACCACTCTCCCATAGGGACAGGGCCTAGAATATTCATTTTGCAAAGAGCTGTCGATCAGATTGAAACCTGTACCTCTCTGGCAAAAAGCCAATAGTTTATTTACCATGTCACTCGACTTTTTCTCCCATGTTATATAATTACAACATAAGTATCCAGCTTGACATTTCAGTCTGAGTAAAAGTAGATGTAAAAATCCAATTCAGACATGACAAAAGACAATCAATTTTTACTTTCAAATATACAGTGACTAGATTAGAAGGAACAGGCAGTTGCAATCTAGGATGCTGCCTTTTACTAGTTAAGTCGCTAGACACAATCTGAACTTAAACGCCTGGGTGCAAAAACTTTGGAGAGAGGGCATGTGATGTGTGCGTGCATGTATATGGGTGCGTGTATTTTGGGGGTTTGATAGGAATGGCTGAAAGAGATTAGTGTAGGGACAGAAGGAAGGAAATAGGTTTAATTACAGGGTTTCACATGAATGCCTCTTGTTTTGCCACCATATCTTCCTGTAGGTGGCAGCACTAACAAGGCTGGGTTAGAGAAAAAAAGGTTTGAGCTGACAGATTCCAAAGAAAAATTTTCAGTAACAAGAATACAGGGAGAAGTTAAGACTTGTGCTTTGCCCTTTTAATTGACTGTAAATGCTGAAGTTATCAATCAGTTATTCAAATGAGATCTCTCTCTCTCACACACACGCTCACACACACACGCTCACACACACGCAAAAACACACACCAGAGCCATCTTATTTAAAGAAAACAGCAAAGTTAGGTGACTTGGCATTACCAACTGCACTAGAAAGACCTGGAATGTCTCATGTCTCTTCGTGAGGGAGAATGAGCATGGTCTGTTCTGCATGAAGTATCACTTCTCATTGATTAGCATAAAATAGAAATTTAACCCAAACCTTTTACTTCAGGGAATATTCAAAAAATTAGTCTTGGTGAATTTGGTAGCTGGAGTTAGAATTCCAGGCTCCATTTTTTAAGACAACAAACATAAGTTCATATATTATCATTATTATTCAGTAATTAAGAGATTACTAAAGTGGTAATGAAGATAAAATAAAGCAAAAATCCAGCCAATCAACTAATATCAAATAAATATCCATATTTTATAACAAAGTTAATAGATATTGCCTGTCAGCATCAAAAAAGTGCTAGAAGTGAGCATGTTGAAAATTTGGTTTTGTAAAATTTAATTATTACTAATCACAAAATTTTAAATCTATGATCATAGCCCTGAAATTAATTTAACATTTTATAGTATGTTCACTTATATAATGCCTAATTTTTAAAAATCAGCTTTTGGGTTTGTTTTGTTGCCCTACATAAATTATAAACCAATGAAAAACCACATTATTTCATATTCAGCAGCAGTAACATTACTATCAGTTTGGGGACAGTTTCTATTAAAAAAATTCACCTTGTACTAATCCTCCCAACAAATGGAAGGGGTGGCATGGTTTTCTCCATCTTTCACGCTATGAAGCTGGAGATAAGAGGAAATTTCAAAGGAATTTGCTTTCATGTTAGCTGACTGATCACCTTCTATTCTCTACCAAATGAAGGAATTCCTTGGATTTCTACATGGCACCCTTTCTAGAGAAATGAGAACAACAAAAATCCTGGACTATATACTACCCATATATAGCTGTGTTTCTATAAATTCAATTTGTAGGAATTTGTCTGAATACCCTCAAAGAAAAGCATTTTTGTGGTATTTCTTCTGGAAATCGCTCAAGAACAAGCAATGTGGTAATACTTCTCATTGAAATACTGCATTTTTCTTCCAGTGGTGGCAGAAGAAAACCATGAGAAAATTTGCCTTCCTGAAAGACATTTCTTCTCTCACACAGTGTTTCTGAGGGAAAGCAGTAGAGTCTGCAGGTGGTAAAATTTAATAAGGGAACTTTGCATTCACTAGTGCCTTTGACCTATTAATCATAAAGTGCCTTACAAGCATTAATTAATTAATCCCTCCAACACCCATACAGAGTGGGTAAATCATATAACCAAAATCTAGGATTCATTGCAATTTTGTGAGCATAAGAATAGCTATAGAACTGTCCACTATTAAACAAGTTTGGTGCCATAGAAGGAAGTTTACTGTTAACCATTCAGCTGAATGGGGAGCTAACCAACTATGTGGAAAATACAGTTTTAGGCACTTGAACTATGTTAACTTATTTACACCTTATAACAGCCTGGGAAGAAATCTATTGTTATTATCACTTTCCACAAAGGTCAAAAGCTTCACATCTGCCCAAATTCAAGTGCTTCATAGAAGAGCATGTCTTGCTCTGAAAATTTTGTTTCCATGACATCACCTTGCCTCATGAAGGATCTCGGTTATGTGTTGTCCTGTACTAAAACCCAAGAACTTTTCTGATACATTTTTTACATCCTTTTGCTATCTCTCCTCACCACTGCTTTCTACTACACAGCTGGTGGAATGTCTCTTCCATATGTTCTAGTAGGCAAGATAATTTGAATTACCAAAAATAGGACTAGGAAGGTAGCTATACTGTTTTGCATGTTTTAATGAAACTTTACTTTTCCTTTTTTCTCAGGTTGAAATTCAATTGTGTTTATAGATCATGAGTACCTTAAAACAAAGAGCAATATCTTAATTAATTTAAACTTTCTGGGTGGTCAGAAGAGATTTGATAAGCTAATGAAATCAGAGAAAAAGGTTTACTATTTTATATCATGACTTCATTTATTTCTACATTTTACAAAATGACATTTCCAAAACTATTAAGGCTCAGCAAATTTTGGCTTAACATCACTAATCATCAGGGATATACAAATTAAGTCTTCTAGAAGATGTCATCTCTGCCTGTCAGAATGGCTAGAATCAAAAAGATAAGAAATAACAAGTGTTGGTGTGGATATGGAGAAAAAGGAACCCTGGTTTACTGTTGCTGGGAATGTAAATTGGACAGCCACTGTGAAAAATGGTATGGAGGTTCCTCAAAAAATTAAAAATAGAAATATCAGATAATCCAATAATTCCACTGTTGAGTATTTAATCAAAGGAAATGAAAACACTAATTTGGAAAGATATACACATCCCTCTGTTTACTGAAGCATTATTTGCAGTAGACAAGGTATGGAAGCAGCCCAAGTATCAATTGATAGATGAATGGATAAGGAAGATGTGGTATATTTATATCATGGAATATTACTTGACCATATAAAAGAGTAAGATCTTGCCACTTGTGACAACATGGTTGGGCCAGAGGGCATTATGCTAAGCAAAATAAGTCAGTCAGAGAAAGACAAATACCATATGATTTCACTTACAGTGGAATCTATGAAACAAAACATATAAATAAACCAAATGTAGAATCGGACCTATAAATACAGAGAACAAACTGATGTTTGCCAGAGTATGGGGGGTTGGACAAAATGGGTTAAGGGGAGAGGGAAATACATGCTTCCAGTTATGGGATGAACAAATAAAATATAAATAAAAAATAAAAATAAAAGTTATAGCATAGGGAATATAGTCAATGGTATTATAATAATATTCTGTGGTGACAGATGGTAGCTACATTCATGGTGAGCATAACATAGCATACAGAGCTGTACACCTGAAACTAATGTAACATCGTATGTCAACTATACTCAAGAAAAAAAGCAAACTTTGGTGTACCACACATCTTTTTTATAATTATGAAATATTTCCATGATTGATACCTATGAAGTAAAAAATGCTGTTTGGGGCATTATATTACTCTAAGTATAGTAAAAATTATAGATGCACAACTTCTTTTTGAAAATATAAGGAGCCTATATTCCAAATCCAGCAGTCAGAGTGTTTCTTCAAAAGCATGAATGCTATGATATTGGCACAAAAACAGACGCATAGATCAATACAACAGAATAGAAAACCCACAAATAAACCCACAGTTATATGGTTAATGAATCTTCAACAAATTTGGAAAGAACATCCAATGAGAAAAAGACAGTCTCTCTAACAAATGGTATTGGGAAAACTGGTCAGCTACATCCAAAAGAATGAAACTGGAACACTTTCTTACACCACAGAAAAAAATAAACTACAAATGGATTAAAACCCTAAGTGAGAGACCCAAAACCATAAAAGTCCTAGAAGAGAGCACAAGCAGTAATGTCTCTGACATCGGCCATAGCAACATTTTCCTAGATATGTCTTCTGAGGCAAGGGAAATAAAAACAAAAATAAACTATTGGGACTACATGAAAATAAAAAGTTTTTTTATACAGTGAAGAAAACAATCAACAAAGCTAAAAAGCAACCTATGGAATAGGAGGAGATATTTGCAAATAATGTATCTGATAAAGGGTTAGTATCCAAAATAAATAAAGAACTTATAGAACTCAATACCCCAAAACCAAACAATCCAATTAAAAATGGGCAATAGACATGAACAGACATCTCTCCAAAGAAAACATTCAGATGGCTGGCAGACACATCAAAAAGTGCTCAACATCAGTCATCATCAGGGAAATGCAAATCAAAACTACAATGAGCTATCACCTCACAATTAACTCAAAATGGCTAAAATCAAAAACATAAGAAACAGTAAGGATGTGGAGCAAAAGGAACGCCCATGCACTATTGGTTGGAATGCAAACTGGTGCAGTCACTACAGAAAACAGTGTGGAGTTTTCTTAAAATGTTAAAAATAAAACTGCCCGGGCCGCCTGGGTGGCTCAGTGGGTTAAAGCCTCTGCCTTCGGCTCGGGTCATGATCCCAGGGTCCTGGGATCAAGCCCTGCATCGGGCTCTCTGCTCAGCGGGGAGCCTGCTTCCTCCTC